>NQII01001491.1:97154-126674 GCA_002778355.1 Clitarchus hookeri | reverse complement strand
GGGGGGGGGGGGGTAAACTGAAAGTAGCGTAGGAGTTTGATCGGGCACGCCAACTAGTCTGTTTTTTGCTCGAACAAGTCTGGGGCAGCAGTTCATTTAACATTCTTCATTTACAAGTCATAAGAAAAATACTACAAAAGTAATAGCAATGGAAAAAAAAAATTGGGATGGTTTGTATGATTTAACCAAAAGTGTTATTTTTATAGAAGGTAGGTGGGCTGCCCAGTTTTGTGTTTTTGTGTGTCATAAAAATATAACGATATGACATATAGTAATAGCTTTTCACAGAAACCATTTTTTTTTGTCTTGTTTATGGTACATACTTGCTGCCCTGCATCTCTTCCCATGCCTTGCCTTGCGTGAGCTAGCGAATCAGTGTGCCAAGGGCACTGTAATAGTCCAAGCAGGCACGGAGATTCACGAAGGCAACCGTGTGTACTAGACAAGTTGATCGGGATTCAAGTGCTCCCGTTCTTGGGTGAATTTAATTTCTGGGGTTATTTTTGCAATGTTCTGGTCGTCACCCTAGTCTCTCTTGGCTAGAGTTGGGGTACGTAGAACCTTCTAAGTCAGGCCAGCGAAACCATTTGAAGCGTGGCGGACCTCCAAGCCAACAGTTTAGTTTTTGGAGTGTTGTGCAACCTTATGTGCAAGGTGTGAAAGACAGCGAAGCGACGAGCCAACAAAGTTAGCTGGGCGAGATTAGAGATTTTGAGCCAGAAAAAAATAGGGCTGGACTGAAAATAAATTTTCCCACGAGAGAAGGACGAGATTGGGAATGCATCATTAGTAAATAAAGAAATCTCCATTACTGCCTCTACATATAAAGGCACTTTGCAGACACTTTATTTGGCATTTTGTTTGTAAGATAGTTAACTTACACTGCTCATTTTTTAAAACGATTGCATGGAAATGTTTTTCTTGTTATCAAACATGTTTTGTTTCTGAAATGGCATGGCTTATTTGCTCGAGTACTATCAGCGCTGCCGCATAATTAAACCAACGGCGCTGGTAGTGCAGTAAACCACCACGGCAGATACTAGACGGTCGTTCCAAAGCCGTAAGATGTCGAGAAACTTAGTTTCCTTTTACCATAACGCTATTTTTTTTTCTCTCGGAAATATTACAATGGTGCAAATATAATTTCTTCTCGTTCCTTTCCAAGTCATAACACAAACAGTGAATTATGCGCATGTAATTTACGATGTTGTGAACGAAGAAACGTCCTATGAAAGTCACAAGAAGGTAGAAAAAGTGCAAAAGTGAACATTTCATGAGTAGATTAAAAAAAAAAGTAAGTTCCATCTCGTGCAAATTAATAAAGTGCCATGTTCTTTTTATAAGTCCTTTGCCGTGGTAACGTTGAAATCATTTGCTATGTAGTAGGTTTTTTAAACATTCTTTTTTATTCGAGTGAGAAAAGTATAGGTGATGCAAAAAGTGAGGCTATGTTCGAATTGGCACTTTTAGTTTACTAAAAGATAATGTGACCCTAATTAGTTGACAAAATGATGAAGTACTTGGTATTTTCTTGGCTCAAAATCTCCAGTCCCGCCCAGCCGTATTTTGTTCATGGTAAATACNAATGATGAAGTACTTGGTATTTTCTTGGCTCAAAATCTCCAGTCCCGCCCAGCCGTATTTTGTTCATGGTAAATACCAGCCTGTTATAGTATTATCAAACTACGGTTATTGTGTGTACCACATGCGTGTGACGAAAAGATTCCTTTTATTGTAAAACATAATGTGTTTTCACTGTGCTATTCTTGCAAACTTTTTAATAATTTCACGTGCTTGTGAACATGGCAAGTGAGGTTTGAAAGTATTTTCGAATGAACTATGTGGATGATATATATATATCTTTCTCTCTCTTTCTCTCTGTGTGTGTGTGTGTGAGTGTGCGTGCGTGTGCGTGTTTTTTAAATAATATCTCATATGCCTTCATTGAAATTATTAGAATTTCATAAGAATATGCTCCCACTGTTCAAGTGTTATATTTATTTTTTATATTAATAGGCCTACTTCTAATGTAGGCTTAGTTTAAATAATTAAATTTCACACTCTCCTATACAGTATTTAGTTATGTAAAGTAATTGTCTGTAACTAAAAGAATTGCGATTTTTGGAATTGAGAATCTAGGAAAAGTGGAATTGTTACATCCCTAGTTAAAAGTGAACCGTTAATAAACTTTTTGCATATTATTTGAGGATACCTTGTTAATCACGTAGCAGGGTGTTACATAATGGGTGGATATTACACATGAAGCAATCACTGAATGTGTGTGCATGCAAAAACGTAATGCATGTGGGCAGATCTGCTTGTATAGAAGTTGCCAGTACGCCACCTCCCAAGAGGTCTGCTAGGGCGTCTGTTGCAACACTGTATATACAGGCTCCCTGTTAGATGACGGGGAAGGGGAGAAGCAAGTATATGTGCGAGCTCTAGGTCATTTGCGTGTTCTGAAGCTAGGCTAGAGAGCAAGGCAACATAACCTCCTCCTCTGGTATCTCTCTCGCAACTGATCCCTTCCAGGAACTACTTCAGCTAATATACAAGCAAACTGAGTGGCAGGTGATGTAACAGTAGAATTAGCATTTTGAAAAGTAACTGTTTTCTTGGGTTGAATCACCACCTTAAAGCTGANGCAGGTGATGTAACAGTAGAATTAGCATTTTGAAAAGTAACTGTTTTCTTGGGTTGAATCACCACCTTAAAGCTGAAGTGTTGAGTCCCTTATAAACTTTTTCTTGTGATAAAAAATTGGTATGGGCATATGGTAAAGTGAGCACGTTTTGAAGCCCTGTCATTTGGAATAATAGTCAATAAATATATTTTATTGTACCTTTTCGAATTTGGTGAACTATATACACTGTTTATTGCTTACATGCCAATATTTATTTATAAAAGTGCGCACCTTACCTATAGTGAAAATTTTACGTTGAGAAATAAAAAGTTCAACAGTATTTGTTGTGGTGAATGTAACATGACATGAAGGAGATGTTCTCGAAGGAAAAATGTTAACATATCAACTGCAAAACAACTTGCCCATATTCCCTTGTAGCTTTGAAAAACAAAATCAAAGTTTTTATGTTAGTTGTTATGCTTCTTGGCCGTTAACTTGGTCGTTCTGCTGCTTTGTCCATGCAACACAATAACTGAACAGGAATGGGGGCTCTACTTAACATATGGTCCTTGTATATTTCATTGCGATGTGTTTGCTCTTTTGATGGGACTGATGTCTCTGCTCTTTTCTGTTGCAGCTCAGGTAATGAAGATGAGGATACTGCAATTGTGGTGAGTATCATTATGATGATTACACGTTCCTTGTGAGTATTTAATACTTAACATAAAAAATTACTAAGCATGCAAATGCTTAGCAAAAACATGGAATAATTGTGTAAGATTAGCATGTGAATCATTGTAAATGTAGTTGGTTTGAATCATTAATTTGCTTTATGTAGTTTGTGCTGAATAGATTTTTGTAATGTTTGCATTATTGATTGCTTATCACAATGATATTCAATAGTATCGAATGAGACTTTAAAACATCTTAAAATGGTGTTTGTTTAGGTAATTGAAAAATGTAAAGATTTATTGAATTGAATGTTAAATCTTTTGATATGGCAGCATAAGTTACCAAAGGGAGAATTTTACCTTCTTCGTAACATTAACATTGTAGTGTGAATGTATCACAAAATATAAAGAATGTGAGAAGCTCATTTACTCCGTTCTTTGAAAACGTGAGGCCACTTTTCTATGACGAGTGACAATGTTAAATTAAATAAAACATTTATATTTATAAAAACACTAACAGCGACAAAACTACACGTTAGTTCGAACATTATTGGTCCGGTGCGACTAAATCTTTTGCTAACCTTAGTAGCATCAGCAGAGAAAACCACAAAATGAATGTAACCATGCGTTGTGCATGTGCTGGGGTGGTGCTGAACAGTTGGTGGGACGTTGCTTCGGTTTCACTTCTGCATATTCTGACTCAGGCTTGAACCTAGAGGCATTGTAGACCTTCAGCAAGCAATTGCAATGTTTGCGGCAGCAGCCACGGTGGTAATGAGCGACCAGCAACCACAGGAAACAGCGGTACCATATTTTCGAGATATTGTTTTGCGATGTGATGTTGCCAACAACACTCGCAAGTTTTTCACTTGAATATTTTTCCATGAAAATTATGAATGCTTATATGTTTAAATGTAACCTAAAAATAGGCCCGGAAAGTTAACAAAAAAGGCAACGCAAAATTCAAGACAGTCACAATATTCAAGACATTTTTATTTCTGACAGTTTATACCGAAACCTAAAACCAGATTTTCAGTAACCTGGGTTTCTGAAAGCAGAGTTTGTGTGCAGTACAAACAAAGAAACTGCGGTTTTGTTTGTATACTTGGTATGAAATGTACATTTAGGTTATGTTGAAGTGTAAAACAACGTGTTTAATTGGTTAAAAATAATGTGTGTGAATGCAAAGTGATAATATAGTTTTGCTGTAGGTACGGAAATTACTATTACACAATAAATATAGTGCATCTTAAAAAATGTTACAAAATACCTTTTTTTTAATTAATAATGTTTTGTCAAGCAATGTATGCAACTTAAGTAACGTTTTAGTCATATTTATGAATTTCTGTAAAATGTATTTCCTTTTCGTATCACCACAACAAAAAGGATTAATTGTTTTTCATTGATTTGATACTGGTGATTTCCGGCAAAAACAACACATGAAACACAAGTTTCCAAAACGGAGTTTCGTTACGACTGTATAAACACTTGACTAAAACCTTAGTTTGGAAAATAGGGTTTCCGAAGCTGATGTTTTGACTGACAGTATAAACATACTGTTAGCTAGCAGCTGCGACTGTTGTTAGTTGCCCTATGGCGTTTAAATGCAGTTTTTATTATGTTTTGAGTACGGGAAAAAATTTGTGGATTGTTTATTTTTGTGTTTTATTATTATTATTATTACATATAAGGTCAACACTTGACTCTTCACGGTTCCTGTGAAAAAGTTCATTATTGGAATTTGGACCGATGCATACTACCGTTCCTCAAACCTTACACAAAAATAATGTTGATTTTGTGCAGTACATAAGCCTTTTCTCAATATTACATCATAATAATAAAGGTGAATGATAGGCTATTGCAAAAGTTGCAGTGTTAGTTTAAGGTAGGGATGTCAAACTCAATTCCTCGATACTTTAGATTCTTGAAGAATCGTATAATCGAGAATCGGAAGACCAAGAATCAAAATATTAGTAACCAATTACAATTTGGTAGTTCTGTACTTTAGCACGTTTCGTTACATACTAAAAACTAAATACTAAAATATCAAGTACGTCATCTTTTGTCAACTAATTCAGTTCACTTGACCGTTTAGTAAACTAAAAGTGCCAATTTGAATACGGTCTCACTTTTTGCGTGACCTATACTTTTCTCACTCGAGTGAAAAGAATGTTTAAAAAATCCTACCACATAGTGGATGATTTCAATGTTACCACGGCAAAGGACTTATATAAAGAACACAGCACTTCATTAATTTATACGTGACAGAAACTAACTTTTTATTCCACTCGTGGAATGTTCACTTTTGCACTTTTTCTGCCTTCTTGTGGCTTTTATATGACGTTTCTTCGTTCACAACATCGTAAATTGCATCCGCATACTTCACTGTTTGCGTTATAACTTGGAAAGAACGAGAAGAAATTATATTTGTACTGTTGTAGTATTTCCGAGAGAAAAAAAATAGCGTTATCGTAAAAGGAAACTAAGTTTCTCAACATCTTACGGCTTTGGAACGACCATCTAGTATCTGCCGTGGTGGTTTACTACACTACCAGCGCCGTTGGTTTAATTATGCGGCAGCGCTGATAGTACTCGAGCCAATAAGCCATGCCATTTCAAAAACAAAACATGTTTGATAACAAGAAAAACATTTCCATGCAATCGTTTTAAAAAATGAGCAGTGGAAGTTAACTGTCTTATAAATAAAATGCCAAATAAAGTGTCTGCGAAATGCCTTTATATGTAGATGCAATAATGGAGATTTTCTGTATTTACTAATGATGCATTCCCAATCTCATCATTTTCTCGTGGGAAAATTTATTTTCAACCCTGCCGAAAATTTTTCTGGCTCAAAATCTGCAATCCTGCCCAGCTATGTTTTGTTTATCGTAAACACTAGCCTGTTATAGTATTACCAATCTACAGTTATTGTGTCTTATAAGTTGCATCTGACAAAAAGATTACTTTTGTTGTAAACCATAATGTGCTATTCTTGCAAACTTTTTAATAATTGAATGTGTTGGTGAACATTTATCATGGTAAGTGAGGTTTGGAAATATTTTCGAATAAATTATGTTGATGAAATATGTGAGAGTGTGGGGAAGGGTTTTTTTTTCAATACTATCTTATATGCCTCTTTTGAACATTTTGGAATTTGTTCAAGTGTTGTATTATTTATGTTAGTAATAGGCCTACTACTAATGTATGCCTAGTTTAAGTAATAAATTTCACACCCTCCTATACATTATTTAGTTCTGGAAAGCAGTTGTGTGTAACTAAAGGAATCGTGATTTTTGGAATCGAGAATCGAGAGTGGTGATTGAGATTGCATTGAGCATTGAGATTGAGAATCAAGGAAAAGTGGAATCGTTACATCCCTAGTTTAAGGTGAGGCTACGACAGTCAGCAATTGAGAGTACTTTCTCATGCTAGGACACTTTGGGAAAAACATGTTGGTGATATAATGAATGCTCGCCGTGAAGTTCTCAAAGAAACCATTAAGGACAAAAAAATAAGACATTGAGGCATGTTTTTGTGGTTTTATTTCCTGCTTAAAATGATGAAGGAAAACCAGAATGATTTGTATCGGGAGTACATTTTCTTNTTTATGTGACGAAACCACTCACAGTGTAGGGAGGCGTGTTTTTGTGGTTTTATTTCCTGCTTAAAATGATGAAGGAAAACCAGAATGATTTGTATCGGGAGTACATTTTCTTGAAGCAGCAGATGGAACAAACTGTGTCAGAGCCATTTTAAAATATTTAAAAATTTATGAGGTCGAGTGTGAAAATGTCAATGTTTTATGACTAACTCAGCTGCATACATGACCAAATGTGCAAGTTATTGTTGGTGACAATCTTATTCATGTTCAGTGTTGGGCCCACAAGCTTAACATTATTGGCAATGTGTGGGCAAAGGAATTTCAAGAGCTGAGCAGTGCCGTTACTAACATCAAACACATTTTCATCGATACTAGAAAATGAAAGAACTTGTACCATACCTTCCTTGAAAACAGACACAAGAAACCATGTGCACTTTTTCCTCTGCCTGTTGTCACACATTGGAATGCATGGTTTAAGAGTGTTTTTTTATATCACTGACCATTTTCATGACATTCTTTATTTTGCTCATTCCAAACATCTTAAAGCAATGCAAAATGCAGGAGTGAATTATTTGTGTTATCTGTCCTCAAAAGACATTGAAGTGATACACTGCCAGGCACTATTTGTCAGAGATCGTAGCAAACGTCTCGTGAATGGTATAAAAAATTTAGGAGCTTCATACCCAACTGCTCACACTTTGTACAGAGAACTGAACAACCTTAAGCAGGTCTTTGATAATGTTATTCAGGGTATCTATTTCTATGTAATGGAAAAAAATCCTTGGTAGTATGAGTGTTGCTACTTGTGCCTCTGTTAAAATAACTCTAAAAAAAATGTATTGCAGTCTTCTGACAAACTTACCTCTAAGATGACAGCGGATCCATGCAAGCAGAATTATGATAGCCTTCGAGTTCTTGACCCAGAGTGTTATTATGTCAGCAGAGATAGGCCCCAACACACTGCATTTGAAGAACCTTCACAGTGCAAGTACCAAAAAATTATGTAATGGTTTCAGAGATTTGCAGAATACCCTGAAGCAACAAGTTACGGAAAGTGGTGAACATGACTTTGTAAAGGCACTGACCATTGTAAAATATTTCACATCCAAATTTTGTTGCCAAGTGGAGTAAGGCCGTTTGTATTCCTTGTTCAAATGCTGATTTTGAGAGGTTTCTCTCAGTTTACAATAGTGTTCAATTGGACAGAAGGCAAAACCTGAGCGAGTCTAATGTGGAAACACCCAGCAAAATTCAACAATTTTTTTAAATTATTGTTACTTTGAAACAAAACATAACTATTTTAGTTAAGGTTGTAACTGGTCCGCTAGGCTACAAAAAATATATAAAAGGAAAGGAATTCCAGTACTCACAGTGTAGTACTTGTCGACAGGCATTCACATACAAAGAAGGAAGACCATTTTCCACGTGGTTGCACAATTGCGACGTTTTGCTGGCTAAGCCAGCTTCATCATGCGGTGAGTTGTAGGACACTGTAGTAATGTGGAAGGGTGCTGTTAGTAGTAAACCTAGTGGTCGGATGGCAAACTAGGGTGGGTCGGGAAAATATAAAAATTGCCGGTATAGCTGATGAGTGTGGTTAGGAGCTGTGATTATCTTATGTTAAGGCTGGCAGCTGCCTGGATTTTGTTATAAATTGGTGAGGTTGGCACGCCACGAGTGACTTCCTTCTCTCATCTGCCTCATCACAGCCGTGGCCCCCTCCTAAGAAGAGCCGTTGCCGCCTGCTGCACTGCAACCTGCTTCGTATCATGTCGCTGCTTACCCCTTCAGCGCCTGTTTCGTGAGGGGAAGTCTCCACCTCTCTCAGTTTCTCTTCTCTCCTTCGCGTCTCACTCCACACCCCTCAACCCCCACGCTGGTTCTGTGAGCCGGGTATAAATAGTACTTGCAGTCCTCGGTGCGAGGCTGTCTTCGACAGTCCACTTGCCCAGTGTTACTCTACCCGAGAGCTACCAGACTTCGCGTCTCGCCTTCGCAGAACGTCACGCTGCCCGAAGAACTACCGACTTTTTCAAGTCGCAACAGTCTTACGCTGTTCAGTCGAGAGCTGTGCTCTGCATGACACTACTGCGCTGCGTATCAGTATACCGAAGCCCCCATGCTTCCAGCTACCTTGGAGCTTACTCTCAGCTATCACGAGTGCGAGTACCGCAGTCTGGGGGTTGCCCTCGCGTCCCGCCCTGCCGCGTCTTCCGAGACATAAGTAACTATACCAGTTGGCAACTTAGGACCGACTTTTCAGGCCTCAGTCAGGGTACAGGCTGGTTTATGTGTATTTTAATTGGGCAATCAATAAAACAGGAATAAATCAGACTTGGTCTAGTTGTCTCTCCAATACTCTGTATTCCCACAACTTGTCCTTTCTCTTTCCGCTTCGTCACCTGTCCTAGTAAGACTCTTCTAGGGTTAGCCACGAGCCGACGCCTTGCTCCTTTTCTCTCCGAAATTCTCTTTCAATCGTTAACGCATCAGTTGATACAGGATTTTGTATATGGGATGATAATTTCATTTTTGACATGTTGTCACACACTGGCTGTCAAATAAAAGAATTCTTATATGAAATGTACTATATATAAAGAGGTAATCCGAACCCGGAGCATGTGGAGCACCTAGTATTTCTCCCTCATAACAGGAAGGAATAATGAGTATTTATGTGTAAATAGTGTGTGTAACGTAATATCTATTGTATAAGGATAGTATGCTTTAGATAAATTTAATAAGAATGTGGGAAATTTGAAACAAAGTTAGAAAGATGGCAAAAATAGGCAGGGTGTTTATTTATTTGTTTTTGACAATTAAAAAAATGTCTCTAGTAAACTCAGAAATAATTTTTTCAGGTAAAAGTATTTGTGAACTCGACTTTTTCAAGGTGTTTGACTCGAACTCAACTCAAATTTTAAAAAATGGTGTTTGCACATCCCATTAAAGGTACTTCTTCACTCACAAATGTGTTGAGAAGAAGGGAAGAGATTTTACAACTATTGTGACTGTCTTTTCTGTTTCTTGAATTATAAACACACAGCAATGGAACACGCACACATTATTACAAACAGCAGTAAGTTTTGAAACACAATGCAGTACTTAAATGGCAGATATTTGTGTAAAGTAGTAATGGAATGGAACAGTTGAATTTGTCATTTCAGAAACAACGCATCACTGAAACTAAAGTTTCCAGAAATAAGAAAGAAAAAAAACTTTAAATTGAATTATTGTTGGTAAATTAGGAAATCACTATTCTGGGCACATATTTGATGATACAACA
This sequence comes from Clitarchus hookeri, assembly GCA_002778355.1. Lineage (NCBI taxonomy): Eukaryota > Metazoa > Arthropoda > Insecta > Phasmatodea > Phasmatidae > Clitarchus > Clitarchus hookeri. Next base: position 116,496 of record NQII01001491.1, on the reverse strand, counting down.
CACGTGTTGGGTACAAACAAATATGGAAACGCATGTTAAGTCATGTGTAAAACATTAATTAAGAACTCGGATATGTGCTGTTTCTGAAAGGAATGTTATATCTTCGTAGAACATATCATACACATATTTGATATTACATAGGAATTTAACATGACATTTAACAAACAGTTAGGTAGTTTTTAAAAGTATAATTTCACATTGTCCTGCGTTGGTCATGCTAAATTGTCTTAACAGAAGTATTTCATGTCATTAAGTACATATTGCAGTAGTTTCCACATTGTATTTATGTTATTGATGATTAGTTGAGGTCTGGAAAATTGGCATTTTGAAATGTGTATTTTAGCATTTTAAAAATGAAATTTAGCACTTTGTAGCATTTTCAAATTAAAAACTAGCATCTTAAAGCATTGAGGAAAAAATTGGGTTTTTCTAAAAACTGGTTTGTTAAAATGACACATCAAAATACAATAACAAAATTTTCACGTAAACAGTAGCCTGGTAATTACAGTATTATCATTGGTTGTTAATAAATGACTCGTAAAACATACATTTAACGTACCTTATGTAACTATCACATGTCCCACATTTCAATGTAAAAAAATTAGAGAAGAAACATAACTGACAAGTATACAACTCAGTGTTATCAGTACACATACTAGTCAATATTTTCACTCGTTAAATTTTAGCATATAGCAAATGTCAATATTTTCCTCTTTCAAACAAGTTGTGCGATCATTGAGAACAGCACTATGAGCTCGGGCATCTCTCTGCATCAACACTGCTCACAGATGCGCAGCAGCTCCAAACTCTGGTTTTGTGGTACACTGCTAGAAGAAATTGAGGCAAGTCAATCTTGCTGCCTTCACGCACATGTCCTTTCAACTGTTCATGAAAGTACAGGTAGCCATCCACGAACTGATCATCGTTGACCTTGGAAAATTGTGGCAGTTTAGTCTTGCTAGCGATCAGTTTACTGCAACTTACTTGTTGGCCTGCTTTGGCCGGATTAAACAGCTTACCTGCTGTTGCATAGAAGTTTATTTGCTGGAGATGGAGCCATGTGTGATGCTAGTTTAGTACAGCTTTTCACACAACAGCTTGAGATAGCAGATCTTTACTTCTTGCAACATTTGCTGTGCCCGTGATGGCAACGCACCATCGGCATACCTTTTGAGCTCGCTGGAAAGCTGCGCAAGTTCATCCCACAGCAAATGAGCAAAGAGATAGTGTCTGTCCACCTTCCACAACTTTAATTAGCTCAATTATTTTTTTGCAAACCTCACTCACAAATTTGCACTTGGTCTTCAGTTCAGAAAATTGGCCTCCAGACACTTTCTGGCACACAGACTTTTTGCTGGCATTTTGTGGATCCTATAGGTTTGAAACTGCCAGAAACCAAGAACTCCACCATGTCGTCATAGGGCTTGAGAAAAAGTTTTGCATCTAGTTCTGGTTAGTTCTCTTGCAAAAATGAAATGTAGGCACTCTTAATTTTTCTCCTGTGTAGAAATGCCATCTTCATGTCGACAAGAGAATTTACATAGCTAAACTCGCACATGAAAACATCACCCACCAGGTTCACTTTATGAAAGTGGATGGTGTGGTCACCCATATCTGCAGTACTGCGAAACAGGTACTCAAGGACCTCGTCGGGTCTGACACGTGACCCTTGAACATTTTGAAAGGCTACACGATACTGGTTTAAAGATTCCAGTACAGCCTGACTGCATGTGGTCCCATTTGCTGAATCAAGAAAGCAACACATCGCCAAGTACACCTGTTGGTGCGAAAAAGAACAGCAAAAACACAACGTCCACGACTATCTGCAACACCAACTTTAGGCATGTGTTGCCATCTTAAGTATGTGTGCCCTAGGCAAATTGCCAAAACCACTCGCATACTTTTCTAAGTATTTTTTAATGGCTCGGTGATCCATTTTTTCTGATGGTATGTTTGTGTGCATACACATTTTCGCAGTATCTTCTACAAACACAGTCTTCTCAATCTTTGCACGTGTTTGATTTTCAAATATGCGTACTACTGTTGCTTGGCGCTTGGCGCTTGGGCGTCTCTCCTTTTCCCGCAATGATTTTTTCTTGTTAGAGTTTTCTTCTGTAATGCGTAATGCTTGTCCAGAACGTCCCCTTTTTTTTTTTTTTTTTTTTTGGAAAAAATTAATATAGAACTATTGCTCACGTAAAATTTTTCGTGTTTGAAAGCAATTGCACGACTGTGAATAGAAACTTTTATCACGCGGCATTGTTTGACTAAAACTATTCTTGTTTTTAGAACATAATTTTCAGGAAATATTCAACACCAGAACTAAATCAAAGTGTAGAATGTAAGGTCGGTTCATGATCAATTTCAAATTTTGTGTAAATGAGAGACGTCTACTCAGCACGTTTCTAAAACTATGTGGTTCGATATACACGTCGTATGTTTTAACCAATCCCACTAGACATTAACTTAATGTTTAATAAAATAGTTATTTATTTGCATTTATAATAATTTAGAACTATTATTTTTACAGGAGTAAAAGAAAATTAAAACCATAAATTTTCTTTTAGAAATTATATTTTTTAACAAATACTTATATTTCTGTGCTCCTTTAATTCTATTGGCTGAAGGCTTTCCGTACACAACACAAAATAACATTGCACCATTGCCTACTCGTCTACACGCCGAGGATGTTCCTACTCGACACTTGCCATTTCGTACACATCTACACGCCAAGGATGTTCGTAATCGACACTTGCCATTTCGTACACATCTACACGCCGAGGATGTTCCTACTCGACACTTGCCATTTCGTACACATCTACACGCCGAGGATGTTCCTACTCGATGTGTTACGCAATACCTTCTCCCATTTCGCTATGCACACGTTCATTACGTACAAGTTTTAGCAAGAATTTTTAAGTAAAAAAAAATTAACCTTTTATTTACGTTGAAAAGTAACGCAGTGAAGTGCATTTGCAGAAGTTTTTCTCATTTATCGCTAAATCATAAAAATTTAGCATTTTATAGTGAATAGTGCAATTTTTTGCATTTCGTCACATTTATTTTGCGTTTGCGAAATTTCCAGGAGACTATTGATAATCAACGTTATCTCTGTCATGGCGTACGTACTGTAGTAGTTTCCTGAGATCTTGTTTATTCTTGTTGATAGTTACCCACTCCCTTCTAAATATGCTTCATTCCTGGATAATGGCATATCACTTTGAGCGGTCAGCTTGAATGTATGTGGGATCAAGCCATCTATATACTCACTAGCTTGTGCAGTGCCAATTTGATCATTTAAGGGGGATCAGGCCCTGCCATCTTAGATTTTCACTATTTTTGCACAAGTTCCATTTAAAACCCGCATTGATAATCAAGAGAAAAAAATTTCTAGTGCAAACACTCATATGGAATATACCGAATGTACACAACAATAGTTTTCATGTCTTACTAGTGTCGTGGTTGAATGTTGAATGGCGACTATCGTATGTGTTAGCAGCACTCGGTAGCATGCACCTACACTTCAAAAATGGTTACCATATTTTATCGCATATAAGTCGCACATTTGATTTTAAAAAATTTATTGAAAATTAAGGATGCGACCTATAAGTGAGAAAAATGAATTGCATCCTTCAGCCCCTCACTAACTTTTCATTTACTCCGAATTCATGGCCCGCCGCTCGATTTCCAAACTCTTCAGCGAACAAAATCACCTTCATTTTGAAACCTGCGGTGTAAGTACTTTGCTTTTCCATCACGAAACTCTGTCGCACTTCTTCACTGTCACAACATCAAAACAACAGTACGTGCTGCTATCTCTGTGCATTCCACAGAAAGCTTTAGAGAATAATCAATTGTTAGTTATAGTATGGCAGGAATCAATTCCTTTTATTTAATTTTATTCTTTTAAAATTTCTATTTCTGTTAAGGATTACGAAGGGAATTACGTAACGGAAATATTCAAATGTCTTTCTATATTTTGCACGTCTATTTAGAACTTTCAACGATAAACCGCAGAAATAATGGTTAAGTTTTTGCTTTTAACATACATCGTTAAAAATAGTTGAAATATGTAAAAAGTAAAAAGAAAGCTTTATAAAAATTTTCTCTTAAAAATATCATTTCAAATTAAATTACATGTTTACAAGTTATTTCTTTTTTCCAATAAATATATAAACTCCGGCAGTCAAGGCTGCGTCTCGAGCGCTATATCTGTATATTCCAAAATAACTACTTCCAACAAACTTGCGGCGCACTGCGACTGTGCTGTAGGCCTGTAGCTACGCTTGGTAACACCGCTTGTTTGCAAGGACACAGCTGCCACACGACCTTTGCCAAGGTCGCGTGCGTCAGCCATCCGTGGCACAGGCCGTGTTGTGCAGGATGTACAACCACAACTATGAGTGCGACTTATAATCAATAAATATTATTATTATTTTTTAACATCCTTTGAAAATAATGGTGCGACCTATAAGCTCAGGCGACTTATATGCGATAAAATACTGTACTAGATGGCTCTGGCATGCAGAACCAAGGTCCTAAAGCATTTTTATTTCAAATCATGCAGGCAAAACTGTCTGTCCAACAAGTCACTTACAGCATGTATGATGGGGTAAAGTACGAAGTACATCACATGGGAAGCAACGTGCTAGAAGAATGCAAAGGTGTAACTACAACCTGGTAGAAAAATACTCAGCAGCTTCAGTGGAGCGCATAGAGGGGTGTGCACGACAGCTTTGAGTGAACGTTAATCATACAGAGTATTTAACTACAGTACATAAGCATAGGCGGCCATAACAAATCATCAAAAATTAAGAAAAAACTGTACTCTGAGTTGCCTACTGTACACCGGAACACAAAGAACATTCTTCTGTGTGGCATCGCCTACTTTATTTCACCCAACCAATGAAAGCCGATTGGACCCTCACAATTTACCATGCAATGCGATCAGGGTCTCCACCCAGACAAATTAAAGTTACTAGATCTGGGAAAATAGTACTAGATTTTCTTAAGACACACATTTTAAGTAAATAATAACAAACTAATGAAAAACAGAACCTTTAACATTATTTCAAATACTTTTTGTGTTATTTTTGCACCGTTTAATATTTTCAAAATGAAGTTAGTCCCAAATGCCCTATTAATGGAATTAATTATTTGCTGAAAAAATTTGGCAACCATTTCATTTTCCTTAAGAAGTAACAACACTTTTTCCTTACACTTTGTAAAATATTTTAAGTAAGTGTTTTACATACAGAGAGTCGCCTAACAGTCTTAGGTTTTAGAGCTACTTTCTAGATTTTCCCTTTTGTTGCCTTCGCTAAAGCAAGAAGCTCTTTTGTCACATGGAAAGCAATAGCACTTAAATGCTTCAATTTGTCTTTTGTCAAAAGAAGTTTGTTCATCATTGGGGTCAGAAGTCTGGTCCTCAATTTATTCTTATTCACAATTGCAGCAGAAAGAATTCTTTCTGTGGCAGCTGAAAAGTGAGGAAGGCACAGCATGGCCTTCAGAAACTTCTTCAGGCACGGAAACATTTCTGCACCAACTGTATTTTTTCATTTTAAAAATAGCATTCCAAATGTCTAAGAAATCTTGGTGTCCTTTGAGTCAGTTCACAGACTGGACTTAACTCTATTCACTATATATTTCTTCAAATAGGTTTTCTGGAATGACCTTTGGGAAATGTGTAACCAAAAGAATAATACTTGAAAATTTTTCAGATTTGCAGTTTTCAGGATCAAGAAGGGGTAAATTATTCAAAACTGGATCTTTAAGAGGTACTCTTTTTAGAACTTGCTGACAAAATTCAATGTAAAAAGATAAGCACTTGTGCTAAAACTGTTTAATTACTTTTTCTCCCACATCACTGTTTTTATCTAGACATATAATTATCTAAATCCAAAAACTAATGGTTATCACTGGGGTTGATATCTTTGATGGGTGTGTTGTTGATATAAGTTGAATTCATATAGTATTTAAGTATCATTTTTATTGTATCACCTGTGGAAGCATGCAAAATATGAAGCCTGTAAGAATTTCCATGGTATTCTAGATTGAGTGGCTATCATTAGTAAAATAAAGGCAAAAAATAAAAATAAAAATACGCCTTAATTATAGGATTTCGAAGAGCCCCTCAAAATTGAATCTGCCTGAATTATTCTTCAACTGCAGTCAAACTGAAGTATGACACCATTGCAGTCCACTGTTCAACTAATCTTTGAACTACATTGTTCATCAACAACCAATGTGTTTTGCTCAACTTTAGTAAATTGCAAAGCTTTAAATTCAAAAGTGTTTGAATTTGACCAAATTCTGCTATCTGCTTTGGTTTCTTTTGAATGAAATTCTATATATTAGAGCACAATCCTTCAATGCTATTCGGAAGCTTTTTACTTGCTTCAGATGCACACAAGTTGAAGCTGTGGCATATGCATCTAACCACACACAAATGCTTGTTCATCTCTTTAAGTCGGGCTTGAATTCCCCTGCGCTCCCATCATGACACTGGCATTATCAGCAGCAAAACCCAAGAAATTAGTTATGGAGTACTTGCAAACTTCCAACCAAGTGTATGATACCCTGAGACAAGACCAAGCTAGTTGCATCTGTGACATCTTTGTATGTTTAAAAAAGAACATTCAACCATTGTAGTGGTTTCATCATAATACCGAACTACAGCAGCTGGTTATTTAGTTGAGGATATGTCAGTAGACGTGTCAACTATCGAAGATAAATAACTTTCCTGAGTTTTCCGATATAGCATTAAGTGAGTCGGCACCTAACGTATTCTGGATCAAACACGCAGTTTTTGTATGACCGCATGTAATATTTTTAACTACTTCACCGACAGAAGCAACCTTCTTCACCAAGTCGTGCTCAGCCGTGTAAGCACACAATCTTAATTCGGCTTCGGTTACATTAGTATCTACAGACACCTTAGATTCAGACTTCAACATAAGACCAATGTCTAAAGTTTTTCTACATTTTACACTTTCAATGTGTTGGGATTTATTTGCAAGCCTAAGCATAAGGGTATCACTGCCATTAAGATCAATTCCGCAGAAACAGCAATGTTGCTGTGTAACCTTGATTTTTACTTGGGAGAAACATAAGCATTGGGTCCTCACGCCATTCCCGTTTGAACTTTAGTTTATAACATTCCTTACTAGTCTTAGCTTTTTTAGAGGTATTGGGTACACTTAGTTCTGTAATATAATTGTCACTTTCTACACTCGCTGACCTGCTGGTGTAACATCTGTCCTAGTTCTGGACCTGAGGCATAAAATCTTCTTGGTTTGAAGAAGTAGGTTGTTCTGGTTGAGACAATTTGCTGTCTTCACTCTTGTCCTGAGACCTATCACCACTGAATCGGAACTGAAAAAGTTTTTGTTGACACTTTTCCATGTTGAATAGAAATCACACTGCGGTAAGTCATGGTCTATTTGCAAGTTGCACGGGGAGAATCAAAGCAGAGGAATATGTCTTAAGATAATCTCTGAGCATTCCAAATGTCGTTGACTACACGGACTTAGTGAACACACACAGTCTCCAGCCGTGAAGCAAAACACACCACACACGACCAGTGAAGTGAAAGTGAACTTGAACAGCGCTCCCCTATCAGTACGGCCAACTATGACAGCAAAACAAAGAGACTCGGAGATTACTCTACCAATATTACCAACTTCAACAACAAAAAAACTTAGCATTACCTTACCTACTGATCTATCAAAACCTGTTCATTCTCTTTAATGTGCCATTGGAATTCAACTGTAGTATGTTTAGTGATTAAAATTTAAAATTACATTGCTAAACTATTGAATGTAAAAAAAGATACTAGATTACATATTACTAGATCTAGTACAAAGGTACTAGTAGTGATGACTCTGAATGCAATACAATGACCACTGTGCTCTGAGACAGACATTGTCCAGTTCTTATTTTCTTACGTTATGTCCCATGGTCATACCATGAGTGTAAAAACATATTGTGAAGCATTGATTCCAAATTACAGGAGATGCCTCTTGTCCAACAGTGTGATCATCATCCATCATAATGCCCATCTGCATGTTGCCACACATGCATACATGTATCACACACACACAAAATGCTTCAGGGATTCTGGTGCGGATGTGTGAGCATCCCACTTACAGCTCCAGTCTCTCCCCCTGCAACTATCACATCACAGTTTTAAAGGCGTTAGTGAGATGAAAGTGCTTTCCTAACTACATAAAGCTTCAACAAACTGTAACCACATTTCTCATTGAACAATCAGAAGTGTATGAAGAGGGTTGCAATAATTACCTCGTGCCTCTGTAGAACAATAGCTCAAAATATGTATGTTCAAAATAAAGAGGTTTCATTAAACCACCTTTTGTTATTTTCTTTTTATTAAACTCGTACTATTTTCTGGAGGTTTCATTTTTCACTTAAAATATGATTTTAATAAATACCATTAAAATTATTACTATTTCCTATTTTTTCATTTGTACAGTGGAAACTCTATGTATTGAACCCAGATGGATTGAAAGTGGAACATATTCTGTGGTCACATTTATGATATATCTGCATTTAAAGTCCACGTGTATTGAAATATTTGGTCAGTCCCCTGAGAAATGATGGATAGAGAATACAATTTTGTAACTTTGCCATCAACATTATTTTCATGTACCAATGTATGATGTTTAAAATGAATTATTTTTTTTCAGAGGTGCCTGAGAATATGTTGTTAATTCTGTACAGATGGTTTTGTAAATTTATGATTTCTAGGAACATGACATAGATACTATAATTTTTTTTTTTTCCCNAATTCTGTACAGATGGTTTTGTAAATTTATGATTTCTAGGAACATGACATAGATACTATAATTTTTTTTTTTTCCCTTGTGGGTAAATTTTTTTAACTGTTTTAGGGAGGAAATTTTGATGTAGATTTGTTTTACTTAGTTGCTTCCTGNCCCTTGTGGGTAAATTTTTTTAACTGTTTTAGGGAGGAAATTTTGATGTAGATTTGTTTTACTTAGTTGCTTCCTGCAGCGGCAGTATTTCTTCCGCATGGAGTAACTTCAGTGACTCGCCATCATCCCTAGTTTGTTAATAGGTTTATGCCTTTAATCCTCTTGGGTTTTTATGCTCAGTCAGTTGACTTCTGATCATTTTTCTTCTTACACGTAACTTGCCTTAGGATCTTGAAACACTGTTCTCAAACTATAGGAGGATTTTTAATATATTTTTCAGATTTGTGTTAAATTTTTCTGTTATTCAGTATTTTCTTGATTGCTGCATTTACATTTTTGGTTAAATAGTTTTAATTTGTAAATGTTGGCTTAAAATGTATTATTTGATTTTCTCCCAATTAGCTTTAAAAATTGGGATGTGTTTTCAGAGTTCTGAATTCTAGTTTACTGCTGATCGATGACAATGCACAATAACACAAGCTGTTACTGTGTTTGCTACGTGGATTGCTGACTTAGTATCTGAATCTTAAGATATAATATGGGGAAAAAAAATGAAATACCGCTGTCACCGGATTTTTTTTACTGCACAGTTATAACATTCAAAAGTCATACCACTGATATTTTTTTTACTACACAGATAACATTCAAAAGTCATACAAGTCATTTTGTGTTTTTCTCTGCAATTGTGAATTGTGGTAGGACAGTTCCCAAAATATTCTATTTATATTCTTTGAATAAGAATGTCCGCAAAATTTGCTCATTCTATTATTCCAAGTTAGTTACAAAAACCGTCAGGATTTATGGAAAATTTTAGTTCTTAAATATTTTTTACAGTTCCATACTGAGAGCACTTAACAGACACATCTCACATTGCAATGAACTTCAGGAGGCAATTTTAAGAACTTGAAGTTAAATTTAAATGTCTACAGTAAATTGCAAAATGTTTGTTCTTGGGATTCGCTCTTATGCATGTTATTATGTGGATGTATATACATACACGTGTGTGTTCTGTGTAACCCTTTTGTGCTGCTCATTATTTTAATTATTTACAAATAACATAGTATTATGATTAGAGTTGCTCCGATACCGATACAGATACCTCAATACCAATGCTTTTCCATCTTGCTTGTTCCAGCTCACCATTTTTTTTGCAGAAATGTGAGCGATAAGAAAAATTAAAAAGGGAGAGATTTTCCCAATTTATCAGCAGTATAAACACAACACAAGACGGTAACGATTAAACTAATTTCAGTTTTAGAAAGGTAGCAAGCAAAATTAAATCATCACCGGTTTTTGATATACATTACTTAAGATATCACAAGATTTCTTGTAAAAATACAAACTGATAAAATGGCCAGGAAGTAGGAGACTACGGTGATCTGTAACAATGAGTCCTCCTTGTGAAAATACTTGTTCAGAAAAGACTGAACCAGCTGACACTGAGAGCCAGAACTCGCTCAGTCTCTTTATATTGTTGTGAAGTGAAGTGTTCCAGAAACCAGCTGGGGATGGATCGTAGCTGACAGGAGACGTGCTTAAGTAATCATCCAATTCACATTCAACACTTGTTTCACCAACTGCAAATCTTTTGTGTTTAGTTTTCTGGCTTGGTAGTCTTATGGTTACCTAGTAAACAATGGAAATTCAAAATTAAATCAGATACACCTGTAATTTTTATTTTTAAAAAAATTTTATTGGTCTACTTGAAATATTAAACGTTACTAACCTGCAAAAGAATGAGTTGATGAGTTTCAGTTACGTATTCACATTTATCGGCATCCAAACAGCTCTGATTATTCTTGGAATCAGCAGCAGACACAATGAGAGAAATGCAGTCTGATGTGGTACACATTTCTTCAGCACTATTCAAGATCTCACTTACCTTTGTCTTGGCTTTTTCATACATCTGGTTTCAGGGTATTTGCAAAGAATTCTGCCATGAATCTCGTACTTTGGACATATTTTGCTCATTAAAACACGGAAACTTTCAGTTTCCACAAATTNAGAATTCTGCCATGAATCTCGTACTTTGGACATATTTTGCTCATTAAAACACGGAAACTTTCAGTTTCCACAAATTGATAAGGTAATTTATTCAGACAGAGCATTTCACCAATTGCTCTGTTTATTTCTTTTGCTCGTCTATCATTCTTATCATACTTAGAATTCTTATTGAAAGCATCTTTTAGAGTTAGTTGTTTACTCTCGCCTAAGCATACCATCTTCACTCTTTTTAGGTAAACTATGATTGATGGATGCAAATTAATTTTTTTCTTCTTGATTTCTCGATTTTAACATATTTTGATGTGCGTCGCAATGTGTCATGTGCTTGTTTAGATTTGATGTGGTAAAACAGCTATTTTACCAAACTGGTTGCATTTTGCTTTACTTACGTCTGTCAAGTCTTTAGAAAAGTATTTCCACACACTAGACATTTTAACGCAGTATGTAACAATTCATGGTGCCAAAAAAACACNTGTCAAGTCTTTAGAAAAGTATTTCCACACACTAGACATTTTAACGCAGTATGTAACAATTCATGGGTGCCAAAAAAACAGAATAAACAAAAAACAATCAGGATTATGCTCAGATAGTCAAATACGTTACGCGTTTGCGAATGTTCCGTGCTCAGTATTTTTTGCAGAGTCGTGTCCGCTAGCGTCAAATATTTAATGACCACAGATGCAGACTAATAAGTTTTACCAATAGTCCATACAGACGGTAATTTCATACGCCGGCTTTCAACTTTTATTAACTGTGTCTTTTCACTTGCTCGTTTGTAGTAATTTATTGTTCCTCTGTTTTGTTTACGTTTTTATGCACATCTTATTGCAGCACGCCGTCTGGAACATAAATACTTTACAACAGTTACAGGCTACAATATTTATTTCCAGCAGTGAAAGTTATTTTTAAAATATTTTCAAACAGCTCACAAAATGTTTGTTTAAGTATAAAGCATACATTTCAGTTTGGCGTAGTTCTGTTTTTCATGCCAGACAATAATAATAACAGGCAACAACAAAAAATTCCAAACATATACTTGCAAGATTAAAAAACACATTGGTGGTTATAGAATAGTTCTCAGTGCAGTCGCAAGAGGTCAACGTAAACATTCAAAAGGGTATCGATTGTAGTTCGCAATATCGCTACCCAGAGCACAACAAAATGAAAATTCTCCACTTGCGTCCATGATATATACATCTATGAACTCCAGCCATTTATTTGTAAACAGATGTACGCGAGTCATGAGTACCGTGATAGAAAATCTGCGATGTTCACCTTAAAATCAACGTCTTTTTGTTGGTTTAGAATTCCGTAAAAAACGGCAGGGCTGATATTGTAAAATGTAGAGTCACACCATATAATTTTTGTAGCCAAAGAAAGTAATAACCTGATTTCATTGTCTATTACCGATACTAATGTATCAGCCCAATACCATACCCGATACAGATACATTTAAAAAAGGTTAAGTATCGGGCGATACCGATACTTGGTATCTGTATCGGAACAACTCTAATTATGATGAGAAAATCCACTGCACACCTTGGCGTCCATCCTGTCCCCATTCCTACGTCACTAACTGGACCGTACATTAATTAAACAATGTCTGGGACCTTTGTGTCAGAACATTCTATTAGTGCATTTTCACTTGTGAAATAGTGCATCGACGATGAAGGAGGGAGTCCGCTGCATCTAGTGAAATCGGACACAGTGGTTGCAACGCCAGGTGGGGGAGCAATTTCCGTGATGACCATTACTGCCTCCGACAAGATCCCAGAAGTGGTTGGAGACCTCAATGTGGTGCACCAGCAACGGATGCCCAACCCATCGTACCTGTCACCACACATTGTGTCTATCATTGGCGGGGCACAGGTTAGCATTTGTCACGTGTTGCTGCAAATCATGCTAAGTTCATCAGGCATTTTTCATATATTTTTTTTATTAGGTGGGCATACCCCGCAGGTACATTAAGACTTTCCCTGGTGCCATGTGGTGTTATCAAAAGTTTTGAGACTAGCCCGGTTTATAATAAAGTGCTTTATTTATTGACATTTAAAGACTATCACTTAAAAGATAGTTTCTTACACAGCAATACAGTCCTCCCAGTGTTCCTGCCACTTCTGGAATGCGTCCTGGAAGTCTTCTTCTCGAAGTGTGTCGAGCACCTTCCGTGATTCGTGATGGACTTCCACAGTGGTGGAGAACACACTATTGGTGGTCTGGCATCTCGGGACGGATTCCAATGCACAATGCTATGAATGTTGAAAAAGTATTGAGCATACTTTTGGTCAAGCTGCAGACTTGCCTTCCTTTTTTCAGTATTCAAGGTTTTGAAGTGTTTGGGGGGACACATTCAATGAAAGCATCGAGGTTTGTGGCACGCGAGAAATTGAATGCTCCACTGTTACAGTGCACCCTGTCACGGATCTCTCCTCATATGTGAGTTTTTCACTGGAGACAATGTGGTCTTGCTTCTGAACCCATCCTACTCACCAGATTTGACTCCAGCAGACGTCGTCCTCTTCCCAAAGATGATGATCCATCTTAAACGTCTGTTTTGTCACCATTGCAGAGACACTGCGCGAATCGCAGAACGACACTTCAAGAAGAAGGCTTGCAGGACATATTCCAGAAGTAGCAAGGATCCTGAGAGTGCTTTATTGCTGTGCGAGGGAATTTTTTGAAGGTGGTATTGTGTGAGCATTGACGAACAAAGTACTTATGTTGTAAACAGAACTAGTCTTAAAACTATTTGATATCACCTCGTATAAGGACTGTGTTGANTTGGGGGGACACATTCAATGAAAGCATCGAGGTTTGTGGCACGCGAGAAATTGAATGCTCCACTGTTACAGTGCACTCTGTCACGGATCTCTCCTCATATGTGAGTTTTTCACTGGAGACAACGTGGTCTTGCTTCTGAACCCATCCTACTCACCAGATTTGACTCCAGCAGACGTCGTCCTCTTCCCAAAGATGATGATCCATCTTAAACGTCTGTTTTGTCACCATTGCAGAGACACTGCGCGAATCACAGAACGACACTTCAAGAAGAAGGCTTGCAGGACATATTCCAGAAGTAGCAAGGATCCTGAGAGTGCTTTATTGCTGTACAAGGGAATTTTTTGAAGGTGGTATTGTGTGAGCATTGATGAACAAAGTACTTATGTTGTAAACAGAACTAGTCTTAAAACTATTTGATATCACCTCGTATAAGGACTGTGTTGATCATTTGTGGGTTTCATCAATGTGGTAGTGTTTTATTAAATTAATTAATGATCATGTTATGGTGGTCACTTTGTAACAAAGGATGAGAAGTTTGCCTCAGTTAGCAAAACATACTTACTGCAACCATGATGATGCCTGCTGCAATGCGAGGCGAAATGTCGGAGAACACTTCCACAATAGCGCGGCTCAGCCTCGAAAGCCAAGATAACTCTATAAATGGCCTTATTGAGAATTTAAACACTTAACAATAATACAATATTGCTATACTTATTGAGGATTTGATATTACATATTCGTGGTGAAAGCTGTGTTCTGACGTGTACGTGGAAAGGTGGTGGGCATGGTTTACGTCCCGGTACACCTCGTGAATGCCTTGGGATTTGTTACAGAAAGTAAAACATGTGTTGGTTGTGGTGCCGATGCTGATAGTCTCAACCCCATACCCCGAGTTGGTCCTCTGCGGTACATAGGTTAGGTGTTGAGCAGTACGGTGCAGGAGCTCCCTTGTCAGAGACATCGGCAAACAGTCTACACAGGTTCTTAGTTGCTTCTGCTCAAGTGTCTGGTCCTGGGTAGTGTCCAATCACCTGATCTCTTTCCTGTATGGCCCACCTCCAGTTAGTGTTGGTAAGCACTAGGAAACATCGGCAGGTGATAAGAAAAAGAAGTGAGATGAAGGATGAGGGTAAAAAGTGACCCGCACTCTCCCAGCGATGGGCGTCAGTTTCATAGTCGCATAGAATGTTGGTGGGTACCTGTCAGCTGGGTAATCACATGCTATTAGTCGCCTAGCTTAGGTTATCGTAGGCCAGGAGTTCCCAATACCAGAAGATACAAGGAAAGAGCAGGTGCCATGCAGTGGGTCTGGGTCCTGGTTCTTCCTGGAGGAAGGCAGGCTAATGTGTCAGATGTTGGTTGGTTGTCGACATTACCGACTGCCACACACCAAAACCTTCTGTGCCTCCACACCGTCTGAAACTTTAACCCTCTGTGGAAGTGTGGACTACAATGGAAAGTCTACCTTCTTGATGGTGTTCTTGATTAAGGGAGCACTAACTGTAACAGTACTGGTCACTGAATGGTTTTGCTGCTCGACAGTGAATGAATCAACTTAATACCAAGCAGAAACTCTTAACTGATTGCCTGATGAAAAGCCAAGTGCAAAGACTGTGGAACCATTAGTAAGTTGCCAAAACTGTGTAATGAATGTAGAGTAGAGAACAGTTAGTGAACATGATGGAGTGCCATCATCTCCGTATTCACCATATTAGCCAGATTGAGGTGCTACAGGATGGGACAACATGGCAGCTGATCAGCTGTTACGCTTGGCTCACTTTCCATTCCCAAGCTGATGAGCTGGTGATGGTACAGCCCAGGGCACTTGCTATCTCTGTTATACATATATGCACATTGTGGGATCGGTACTTGCTATCTCTGTTATACATATATGCACATTGTGGGATCGCTCAGGTTTAGTTAATAAGCAGAAACTGTGATGTTGCATGTGAAACAGTTTAACATTAAATTGTTCAGGAAAGAAGGGTGATTAAAAAGCATATGTATTCTATGTCTTAAAATATATCTGTAGTTTTTAAATGTAATTTCAGTGTGGGAGAAATATAACAATTTATGTAGCCTAACATTTTCATAATATAATTGTACGTTCTTAATGTGGTGGTTCTCTTTTTGTCACTGTTTCTTGTAATTTTAAGTTGACTATAAAAGTGTAATTTATTTTTAGAAAGTTTATAGAATATGGGATTGTAACTTCGAAAAATACTAATGTTTAAAAAATGTTCAATAATATTGATTCCAGGAAAATCAGCAATCGAAATATTCTTTTTCTACGTCATTGCTTGTGAGCGTTGTTGAATATCTAATAGTTATTACTCAAATTTTTTCCAATTTTTTTAAATTTTTTATTTATTTATAATTTAACAAATTAAATCTTGGCTCAAAAAATTTTAGTTGATTCTTGGCTGATAATTTTATGCACTGTTTGGGATCTAGTCTTGGTGATTTTTAAATATGAATCTTGCTCAAAACAGTTTGTAGCATCCGGTGTAGTATTCAAGAAAGTTTAGAATTTGCCGAGTGATAATGGAGAACTTGTAATTCATACTTGTAGCTTCTTTTAATTGGTTAAATGGAGAAATTTTCTTTGTGTNCGAGTGATAATGGAGAACTTGTAATTCATACTTGTAGCTTCTTTTAATTGGTTAAATGGAGAAATTTTCTTTGTGTGCTGAGTTATGAGAAGTTGTGCCCGAAACCAGCCTGAGATTGAGGTTGTGATGTAAAGAATAGTTTTGAAGTTTGTGCATTTGCAGTATATTGGATGGTAGTAATTCCACAGAGGGTGAGTTTGAGCAACTTGCAACCAAAGCACTTCGTACATTTAGAGTGTTTTGACGGTACCATATTTTAAATATGGATTCTGTTTGTAGTACAACTAAATGTATGTACTTTATGTAATTAATATCAGGGAAATTTTAGATAACGTAATTTCCAGTTTGTGAATAGTTTCAAAAATTTTATGTTTGTAAATATTAATATATATATATATATATATATATATATATATATATACATGATGTCTGAATTTGACTAATAAAACTCCGCCTACATATTCCATATAAGAAAATTGATTGAANCGAGTGATAATGGAGAACTTGTAATTCATACTTGTAGCTTCTTTTAATTGGTTAAATGGAGAAATTTTCTTTGTGTTGCTGAGTTATGAGAAGTTGTGCCCGAAACCAGCCTGAGATTGAGGTTGTGATGTAAAGAATAATTTTGAAGTTTGTGCATTTGCAGTATATTGGATGGTAGTAATTCCACAGAGGGTGAGTTTGAGCAACTTGCAACCAAAGCACTTCGTACATTTAGAGTGTTTTGACGATACCATATTTTAAATATGGATTCTGTTTGTAGTACATCTAAATGTATGTACTTTATGTAATTAATATCAGGGAAATTTTAGATAACGTAATTTGTAGTTTGTGAATAGTTTCAAAAATTTTATGCTTGTAAATATTAAAATATATATATACATGATGTCTGAATTTGACTAATAAAACTCCGCCTACATATTCCATATAAGAAAATTGATTGAAAACGTACATATGACGTTTGCCTTAAAATAATTGCGTAAAACACAATACCTCACCAGTTTACTTCATTGGCTACCATCAACATGTGTTATGTGGACATTCATTAACATGCGTCTGCCAATAATCACTTACCCACATCAAGTGTGTTGGATTTTGTTTACCTTCCAGGTGCAATCATTTAATGGTTTTGAAATGTATTCTCCAATTCCTCAAAAATTGTGCAATTTAGAGTAATAATACACGATGACCATTTTTTGTTCATTTTAATGTGCTGTTCAATAATCCGTCATTGGAAAACCAATTTAGCTATTAAATCATTATATTCCATGCAAAATAAGCGGTGCTACACGTATTTTTTCTGTGGCATTATTTGACTAGATTTGCAGTGGTTGCAGATCTGTTCAATTACACATTATCCTGNAACACGTATTTTTTCTGTGGCATTATTTGACTAGATTTGCAGTGGTTGCAGATCTGTTCAATTACACATTATCCTGAGTATAATTGTTCTGTTTTGACATGTGACGCTTTCTACCCATTATTATTATTCAACTCCGCATCATCACGTGCGCGTCACGTGTCCCCAAGGGAATCGAACCCCGACTAGCCACCTCCAAGGCCAGCACCCACGTAATGATAGAAAGTCTCGTAGTCGCCCTGCCGAAACTTGTAAACCTGCTAAGAAGCAGCCACGGGCATCCAAGGTTTGCTCCTAAGCAAGCAGTGGATGTACCCTACAACCACACTCAATCCTCCCCGCCAAAAGATTGCAGCAGCGGCGCCATCCAGCTCGAACCTGAAGAGGAAGTGGCCGAAGATTACCGAGAGTGAACGAAGAATGCGGAACCCTCCAGCCAAGAGGAATATAACGCCGTGCACCCGGCAGAAATGCCAGTGGTCCACGTAGCTCGCCTCAGCACAAGTCATGCTAAGGCTCTCTACTACAGTCACAGTCCTCCTCAGGACTCTCCTATAGACCTTCCAGTCTTCTACCAGTTCTTCAGCTGACGACGTCATCCCTAACACAGCAGCCGAAGAGTCGTCGCTACCCCCTGACACTTGCCGTCAAGTGTAACCACACCCGACACGTACACAACACATGGTGCCCCGAGCTCCTTTCAGGATTGCAAGCTACAATTAGTGTCCAGTTGTTTTCACAACTACTCAATTGTCAGCTCTCGTTCGCTCTTCAAGCCAGGCTCCTAAAGCCGTAGACACCTTCACCTGCTTACTCTTGTACAAAGTATGTTGAACACCTGCTGTGTGTGTGGAGGTAGGGGAGGTGGTACGGGTCACTCTGTTTCTATTCTCAAGGGAATAAAACGCATAGTCTATAACTAACCACTTTCTTTCTTTTCTCTGTAGTGGACGTGTGCCGTTTTCCCCAACCTGGTGAGTGTCACTCTCGATGGGAGCGGCAGGGGACCGTGAATTGGCAATAGTTTCCGATGTAGAGTAGGACTGCGGCCTGCGGGAAGCCCCTAACCAGGACTGCACGTACGTCACACACAATAACAAGGTCTACGGTCACCCGTACTGTGGCCCCAGTACGTAAAGGTACCTGGTGCGCACATACGGGAGAGCCCCAACCACTAGAAAGACACACTACGAAGTGTCTGGGCCAACTAAGTCAGCTAACCCATTCCCTCCAGAGCATATAAACTCACCGGAGGAGGTGCCAGGCCTGACGAAGCTTGACCCAGGTACTTCTGGAGTACACTTTAGTTAGGGGTTTGTTGCCTGCCACACTCTGCAGGTTATACATTAGCACCTTTCCTGTCCATGACGTTCGCTCACCGACGAGGGAACAGGAGGAATGCCAAGAGGACAGCTGCTCTCCTTGCATCTCGCCACCCACTAAGTAATCAATCTTCACCAGTCCTCAGCTGTAGGTCCCCACGGGAGAGACTGCAAGCCTCCCGGTTAGGGTTCCCGGAGCTGCTCACCCCGCCGTCAAACTACTCCGCCAGGGGTACTCTCTCCCCTTGGGAGTGGAACCGTTTGACCCGGAGGACACCAACGAGGCACCAGCACCAGCCGACCA
>NQII01001491.1:63905-93762 GCA_002778355.1 Clitarchus hookeri | reverse complement strand
ATATCTATATTTCCAATCTTTTCTTTTAAAATGTTTGCTGAATATTGCCACCTATTAACTTTAATTGGACCATATTCATAATTAGCATCATAAATAAATTAATAAATTTTTACAAAACTAGAAAGAACTCGTAAACACAATATTAATGCCAAATCAAGGTCATCAAATATCAAACTTGTTTTCACTAAACATGTGGCATATGTGCACAAATGTTCATTTGAAAGAAATGGAATCAGAATTGTACCTTGCAGTCCATTAACAGCCATTTTCTTGACTTGCGTAGTTGAAAATGCCAAATTGTTATTGGTCAGCATAGATAGCCATAAGAAAATATAACATTTTTCCTTCTTACAGGCTTACGGCGAGCGGGCGGCCAATCCACGTCGTACGTTGTGTTGTAACATGCGTCGTAAAAAAGTACATGTTTTATATTGTAGGGATATTACTTACTGTGGTTGTAGCACTGCCTTAAATGCAGAACACACGCGCAACCTTACTGTTTGAGTCTTTTGCAAGTTTAAAAATTTGACGCTTATAATTTCTGTCATACGAATTTTGTGTAAGTTTTGGTGTCCAGGCACTAGATGTGCATGGTTTTCTACGTAATCGGTCTTACAGATAAAGAAAAATTTTACCTAAACAAAGCTGAAATGTAAACATAAACAAGTTACGGGGTAACCATAGATGTATGCAAAAACGTGAGTGTGGTATAAAGCGTATCGGTTATTTGTTACTGCGCTGTTTACACTTTGCGCACGTAAATACAGGTAACCTATGTTTCCTAGTTATGAATTGGAAACTTTTCCTGACACAAAATTAACACTCACTGCAGTAACAAAATATTACTTTTTACTAAAAACTTGTTTCAAAACTAATGTTTCATGTTTCTCTTTGGAATGGGGCATATGCCTTGGTAATTTTTTCTGCTCACTTGACATGTTGGTGACTCTGCGTTTACAATAACGTCGTTTANACTAATGTTTCATGTTTCTCTTTGGAATGGGGCATATGCCTTGGTAATTTTTTCTGCTCACTTGACATGTTGGTGACACTGCGTTTACAATAACGTCGTTTATGTTGTTCTAAGGTTAGCCGTTTTTACGTATACACTTTTATTACTGTAAATTGAATTTATCACACGATGGATCAATTAATATATTATATACTCACGTATATTGCAGTACTTTTTGTGTACCACGAGTAAACTTTGAATGTATGCAAAACATGACAGAACTTAAGCTACTCGGTGTAACTTTTTCCTTGATTCTAATTTGAGGCCCAGATTGCATTTTGAGGTTTGTTTTTTTGGGGAAAAATTCCTTGGCCTCT
The DNA here is from genome assembly GCA_002778355.1 of Clitarchus hookeri. Lineage (NCBI taxonomy): Eukaryota > Metazoa > Arthropoda > Insecta > Phasmatodea > Phasmatidae > Clitarchus > Clitarchus hookeri. Next base: position 92,433 of record NQII01001491.1, on the reverse strand, counting down.
TTTCGGGTACATATGGTACTATAGTCGGTTCACGACTGGAAGAAACTTTTGAAAATCAACCTTTGAAAAAACACCCTAGCCGTTAGCTNTGATGGGTACGTGCATGTACGAACACATGTACACACACAGTGGAATGTAAACATTGCCATGTGACTGCCACATGGCTATGTTTGTTTACACTTTGGCAGAAGGATACGAAATGGGCTGGAAAGTAGATCTTTAGCAGGGCTTCAAGAAAGTCTCTTCCAGTCATGAACCGACTATAGTTGTCGAGTTCTTTTGTATCTAATTTTCACCGCCTGCTTGCAAAAAGGCAGAAACTCATTGATAAGAAATAANATAGTTGTCGAGTTCTTTTGTATCTAATTTTCACCGCCTGCTTGCAAAAAGGCAGAAACTCATTGATAAGAAATAATTATGTTCCTGACTTTTTACAACTAGCAATGGAACTACACAATGGAACTTAATTGTGCCAATTATATGGGAGAGAGGGTAGATGGGAGATAACACAAGTATTTTATAAATAATATTCGCCAGTAGAATCATCAGTGCAGGCATTTTTGAAAATCATAAAGCAGACAATGTTACACTTCTTAAAGTACTCCATCTTTGTTTGGACAGCTGATCAATGTAAACAAAGCATTTCACATTAGAAATATGTATACCTCACATGGTAATGTTTTTGTTTATATATAGCAGAAGGTAACTTTTAGCAAGGCTTCAAAGGTGTGAACTTACCTAAAAGGGACTATAAAGGAATAAGTGGGAAACTTGATATGTATTTGAAGAAATCCTATTATTATCCATTTGTGAATTCCTTCAGTAAAATGTGTATACTTCAAGCAAGAGCTGTCTGCAGCGTACTGTGAAGCATAAGTTTGGAGTGTAGATTTTGTACTGTAACTACCGTATTTGTTTGTGCAGATGCAAAATATGATCATAGTGAGTCCATCCAACTCCGCAGTGGGGCCTCAAAACTTGGGTCAAGTACAGCTTCTGTCGCCACCCCAACAGCATGTTGGACAAGAGGTGAGTGCTCGTCACGTGGTCTTCTGGTGTTGCAATTTTCTTTTGAGGCACATGCTTTTTTTNATGTTGGACAAGAGGTGAGTGCTCGTCACGTGGTCTTCTGGTGTTGCAATTTTCTTTTGAGGCACATGCTTTTTTTAAATTAATGACAGCTAAACAAATTTCTTGTGGGGAGACATTCTTTTTACAGCATGTCCAGTAAGCAGGAAATGTACTGGAATGTTTTTACAAATGGCAGATATTTTCTGGTTTATGTACTCTTTGCTAGACGTTCTGAAACAGCACCAAGGGAAGATCTGCACCACCTTTAAAAGTCGNAATTTTTGCATGCTGTCAAATTGTGACGTTTTCTGTTATTTATTTAACTTTAATGCATTTCATGTTCTTTTTCTATCATTAAACTGTCCATAAAGAACAACGTGCAAAAAATGTAGAAAGGTCATTAAGTTGTGTGTTTACTGTATTTCATCATTCGTTATCTTCTTTCTGCTTAAGGAATTGTGTGAGTCTAATTTTAGAGAGTAATTTGTGGAATATATATCTACATAGATTTTGTTAATTTTATTTTTATAATTTGATTAACTTTTCTGCATTAACATATTTTCCTATTCGTAAACTGTTCATTCAAAACTGCATCATTTGTGTGTGTATGTGTGTATGTATGTATATATACATATACACACACACACACACACGTGTGTATCTCGGCAGACAAGTACAGCACGGAAAAGAGAACTGTGATAGCGGAGGCGGCGCTATAGAATAGTTAAGTCAGTGACCTTACTCGTGTGCTAGTAATGATAAATTTTAATGAATTTCTGTTAGTTTTCTTTTATTTTCACCTGGCGAAGCATTGCGCGAGAGTGTCTGTACAAGCCGTATTGTTTTAAATGTTACAGCTTTCCACTTTTTGTTAATAGAATTTTTTTTGGGTCAGGGGGCATTACTGTTCCCAGAAATTTGTCCTTACGAATGAGGTGAGGTTTGAGGTGTGTATATGAATGGGATGCCATGAGAACGAGGTTTGAGTGTACAAGGAAAGAAAAAGCTGTTGATATTCCTTCGATCTAAGCAACCTGTGTACGGACAAAAAATGAAAGCATTTAATTGCTGTAAGTGGTAAGGCATTGATAGATAGTTTGTGTCTATGAATAAATAAAATCAGAATTGGAATGAATGTGTCATGTTCAGATTTTTAGTCTCCGATTCAGTAAAAGTTGGTTCTTTCTAATCTCTTACCGATGCATCGGGCACATCAGTAAACTAAGAAAAAAAATGTTTTGCAAGTTGAAGTGTTTTGAAGCAATGTTTGTGTTTGATTTTGGTAGAGTACTGCAAAAATTACATCAGTCCTTCGTATTAGAAAAGATGGTAACAATATCTGTAGATATATCAAAATGTTAACTGTGATGGTCTATGCATTTATGTACGTAATTAAATTACTGTATTACTGAACATGTAAGCGGTCTGTGGATGTTGTTTGTATGTGCCTGGCAAGGTTATTGATTGTGTGTGCAATTAGCTGGAGGAGATAAGGTAATGCTGCCACCCTCTCCTCCCCCAACTCAACCAGGGCATATGGAGTCACGTTACGGCACCGTATTCATACCTCATTGACCCGTGTGTCAGATTTTGGAGTCAACAATAATATTATTATATTTTTAAAAACTTTTATTTTTTGAGACAGAGGCAAAAAATGTGGTCATTAAAATTTTGGTTTCTTTTCAACCTTCAGTAATTTATAACTCAAACTTAGCATTTACCATGAGTTATGGTCACTCTGTGCTTACACATAATTATTTATAGGGTTGTGCGAATATTCTGTATACGGAAACGAAAATTTACGACTTTCATTTTAATTTACGTAAGAAATTTTGTTACCGAAAGTTGTAACGAAACAAAAGTTCTCGATTTATATGAATTTTTGGGTGTTTAACGAATGTTCATTTAGTGCGCCAACAAATAAAATTTTTGCCTGTAAATAATTTTGTTTGTTTTCATGATATTATAAGTGAAATAACTGCATAAAACAAAAAAATGTAATGTAGGCAGGACCCCCTGTGGCAAATACTCCATATTATTTTTATTTTTTTGCTCGATTTTGCAACAAATTTGTTATAATGAATAACTTGCTAAAATGTAATGAAATTTGTTAATATTTCTGTAAGGCTGAGCTCTAATGACATTATTTTTCATTTTCGTTTCAGTTTCACGAAAGTTTATAGCAAATCTTTCACTTTTGTTTTATGAGAGAAAAGTCACATTCGCACAACCCTAATTATTTTAGTAACAAATCTTAAAATTTTCTCGCAAGGAGCCACTGAAAATAGACTTCACACTCGGGTCGCCACACAATACTGTATTTAAATATTTATGACTAAGGGAAGACAAGTACACATATCTGGGGTATCATTTTAATCAAAAGACGTCTTACTATTTAATAAACAGTAATACTCAGTGCAAAAATCACTTTGAATGTACACCAGAGACAGTTGAATATGGACTTGCAATGCTTGGTAAAACCTCGTGCAACACAAATGTTAACATTTTGGTGGCAAGGGGAGGTGAAGTATACACCTTTTGGGTATCATTTTTTTTTAGATGACAACTGCCTATTAAAATAATTTTATTTTTAATTTACAAAAAATGGCATTTTTGTAATAAAAACGATTGAACATGGACTTCATGCAAAAAAAAATTCACATTTTCATGTGTAGGGAATCTGGGTGGCTCGGTATCAGCCCAGAAGTTTCCAAAAAATTATAACAACCTTGTTTTCATAACCGCCTTATGTCTGAAAGCAGTGAGATTTTTATTTAGAAGGGTTCTACTGTGCGGTGTTAGTGACACATTTTATACCCTGGAAGATCATGGTTTGCAATCAGTCAAATTTTACAACAGAGTATAAAAAACACAGAGATTGTAACTGAGTTTGTAATAGCTATTAAGCGTCTTGCAACAGCGGGTAGCTTTGGCACGTTGAGTGTGGGAATAGCCAACTAGTAAAGCTTCAGCAGTTGTTATTGGTGGATTTATTCCTTTCATATGACACGCAGTTAACTGTTAGTCACTGGCCTCCCACCTCTGAGGTTCGTGGTTCAATCCCAGGCCCCAGCAGGGGGAAATTTTCAGACAGAGGGATTCTCATGTGCAGTGTGTGGTTGGCACTGTCGTGGTGTGGAGATTTTGTCAGGGTTCTCCTGATTCTTCACCCGTCTTCATTCTGCTGCATCTTCACCCCTATTTTGTCTCTCCTCAGCCATTCTTGGAGCTGGCCAGAGCGACAGGTTTGTCCCTTGGGTAGGGCAGGTGCAGAAAAACCTCAGGTAAATCAGAAAGCTATCATGTTTATTCGCATAATACCCACACATCTTTTCCAAAAAAGAGGGCAATGCTAGCTTTATGCTGTCAAGTCTAGAAAAAATTTAAACTATGTCATAGCATCTTACATATTCTAATACTGCAGTTGAAAGGCAGTCTACATAGCAGAAGAGTCAGTGCTGTCACAAAACAAATAACAGTGGGACATCCTGTTACCATACGAACAGATGACTTCAACTACAGTTCCAGCTGATCTTCTCTAGGCATGATGCTAACACATGCAAAACGTGACACTCCAGTCTCCTTTTAACTTGTAGAATTTTGCTGCATAAAAAAAAAAAAAACAACTGTGGTTTGTTCCATATTACTGGTTTGTGAGAGAATGAAATTATAGTTTTTTCTCTGCCTAATAAAGCACTGAAACTGCAAAACCTTCTTGTTGTATTCTTTTGACTATTTTTGATGTTTTGCGACTCAAGCAAAAAGTTTTCCTGTGTTGTAAATTCATTCACAACTAGCTTTTTATTCCATATGTGGAATGTTAGGTGAACTTATTTGTACCATTCCGTACAATACAATGCACACATTGTTTTCTAATTTGCTTATAAAATTTACGATTTTGTAGAGTTCAGGGAATTTCCCAGCCGTAGGTCTAAAAAACACACCTTGTTGCAGCTGTTCCCTCTTCTTCCACCGCTCCTTCATACATCTCTCATTCTCTGAAAATTCATATTCTGCTGTCCCGTTCCCATCCCACGCTATTCTATGATTCGTACATCTCGTAAATTGAATTGCGCTGTGTAGGAATTAACTACACCTTACCATTCCATTAGTTAAACTTTCTTCTTCAACACATGCCTTCAGGTTCCCCAAAAAGACAGAGTGACCTGTGAGTGTACAAATAATTTGTGTTAAGCTACCTTACCCTCCCGGTGTTCAACACCTCGCCGTAGCCAATGAGAATCACTGCTCAAGGTCAGCTACTATTCTCTGTTGTTTCTTTTATGGTTGGCCAAGTCTGCATAATTTGCTGAAAAGTCCAGTGTGTGATTATACGTGTTTTTAAAACTCTATTCAAGACTCTAAAAACAAGCGTACATAAATTATACAAGTAAATATGGTGTATCACCATAGTTTTAACTGAAAAGGTGTGAGATTAATCTTTGTAGAGATGAAAATCATATGCAAGATACAGGTATGAGTAGTTTTCTGAATATAATATTTGTCAGTATTGTTTGTTGTAGTGCATTTGATTGTTATATTGTGCCTCAGTGCATTCTAAATCATGTAGTATTTTGGTTTCCTTTCTCAGAATCAGAACCAAATTGGCCATTTTTCCATTCCCGTTGCTGGTGTGGACAGAGCAGCGAGTATGATCAATCTACAAGTGATGTTCCCGCCAGGGGGCATGATTAACTTAGTGCAGACACCATACGCTCCAAACCCATCGCAGTTGGCCCAGATGTCGACCCTGCAGTTTATTCAAGGTGTATTTCCTAACCCGAGTGTACCAGCCTCCTCTCAGTCTAGTCCATCTGTGCCAGAACCCTCTCCACTTCAGTCAAACAGCATCCCGCCCGCCATGTCCAGAGCTCCTCCTCCAACATTTGCCTCCCAGCAAATTTGTGCCGTTACAGCTTCTTCTTCTCTCCCAGCCTTCTCCCCGATAACCGTTTCTGCATCTACTTCCTTGCCATCTTCCGTAGCCACGGAGCAGGTTAAAGGTGCGAACGAAGAAGATGACGTGCAGCTTATCGGGGAACTTCCGCCTGACGTTAGCAACAGGTTGCTGCTCAAACCAAGCCGTGGTTCTCCGGCGAAGAGACAGTCCCACATGAGCGTGGGTATCAATGCTCCAGAAAATGACATTGTCATAACGATTGACACGAGCAAAGAATCATGTAACCTAAGCGCCGGCAGCGTGGGTCAAAGTGCCCAGGTCCGAGACGCTGCGCCAGGGGAGTGTGTAAACACTGACAGAAACAACAGGCTGGTGCAGAACGATACTGTGTTGCCTGGAACTAGCTCAAGCCAGGTGAGTTGGTTAGCTTCCTACTAACCCACCTTTCTACTGATACTTTTTACTATATACATGATATAATGCCTTCATCTCTCATTTTCTTGGCTGTCTGACATTGCATTCACATTGAATAATGTTCTCTTGCCTTGGACCGAAACATTTTTGCTCATTGTGTGTGAAGTTTGACAATTGTAGTCTTGTATTTCTTCATCAGTTGAGCAGCTATACCATATTCTTAATAAGATTCTAACATTGCAACTGGGATTTAAATACTGTACCTGTAGGAAATATATTTACTGACCCTATTGAGTCACTCCACTGGCTGTTGTGAAATTGCAAATAAACAGAATGTGTGAATGCTGTTGCCATTGTTTGTCTTATTTGGGTGGACTAAAACATACCACAAAGAAGGGAAAATGTCTAATAATTTATTTTTATGGAAATTGCATTTCAAATTATTTTTTAAGTTGTCATTTTACTTGCAGCTACATTGAACTCAAAATACATTATCGGAATAGGTATTCTGTTACAGTTATTTTATCTGTATAGCTTTAGTGTATCAACAATTTTAGCATACAAAATAGGAGAGATAATCAAATTTTTACAGTATATGTGTATATATATATATATAATTATTTTCTTGATGTAAACTATGATTTAAGGTCAGTTGTAGAAAGTTTGTAAAGTAATGTAAAAAATTTTGTTAGGGCAATTTTTGTGGCGGTTGGTTATGCTCCAGCCTCCTTTGGGTTGGGTTGGCATCAGCCTTTTTTCTCAGGCAATCTAGAAAATATTACAAAATGCACATTTTTGTAAGAACATTGTAATGCAGTATAACCATTATGCAAGATTTAAAAAAATATATGTAAGACACCGGAAAGTGTTAAATTTAGAGTGTGTGAAAATGGGAATTATTCCATAGCTCTACTGAGTATAACCTTGGATGTTGAAAACAAAATATTCACAGTGTCACTTTGCAGATAACTAATTGTTACCGACCTTTATGTTCTTGGAGACAGTAGTTCTTATGGATACTGTAGGTGTTATTACATGTGCACATAATTTTTTTTTATGCAGGGCAGCAACATTAAATCTAAAAGCAGTGACTTTATTTTTGCTAGCAAAACTGAAACAGCAGGGGCTGGATACATTTAAGAATAGTAGGTTGATCTTTAGGTAACGGAAGTGTTCTTTGTTTTCAACAGTATATTTATCTCAACAGCAGAGCGGTGACAGTGGAAAATTTAGTGGCACCAGCGGAAAGATTAGCGGCGCCGCTGCTAGCATCCCCAACGGAGGTATCCCAGAAAGCAAGATCAATGCTGAGGAGGCACTTGGAGAGTCAGCCGTCCATTGCCCAGCAGAGGCCACTTCTGCAGCCAGCCCCTCCAGCCGTCAAATCCCCAGCACAGCTTGTCAAAGGTAAGCATCAGCATCTTTACCACCTTAACCAAACTCATTTGGCCATGCAGTTAAATAATGTGTGGCGAGATTTTTTTTAAAAGGTTTGCTCTGTTCCCTTTTTCAAGGCACCGTAAAGTGGGGTGATTAGAAACACCGGGGTGAAAAGAAACGAAACTTCAAATTAAGTTTGAAGTATTCTTATCGGAAAACAAACCCACAAAATATGACATTATTATTTATTGCAGAAAAAAATAGTACCTTCACATTTTCTTCATTTGTCTTTCAGTCAAAATACTTCAAAATTTTGTTTTGAAGTTTNAACATCTTTACCACCTTAACCAAACTCATTTGGCCATGCAGTTAAATAATGTGTGGCGAGATTTTTTTTTAAAGGTTTGCTCTGTTCCCTCTTTCAAGGCACCGTAAAGTGAGGTGATTAGAAACACCGGGGTGAAAAGAAACGAAACTTCAAATTAAGTTTGAAGTAGTCTTATCGGAAAACAAACCCACAAAATATGACATTATTATTTATTGCAGAAAAAAATAGTACCTTCACATTTTCTTCATTTGTCTTTCAGTCAAAATACTTCAAAATTTTGTTTTGAAGTTTTGTTTCTTTTCACCCCACTGTTGCTAATCACTCCATTTTATGTCATTATTTTGATGCTGATAAATGCCAGCAATTTGTGAGAGGCAGCTTTGCATTGTTAATTAAATGCTGTTTAAAGTCTGTCTCACAAAGGAGTGCACTTTTCGACTGTTCTAAAAGTATTCATGTTTACAGTTATTTCCATTGGCAAAATATTTAGTGTTATACTTAGCAAGTCAGCTGAGTGTGTTTATGTAAACATGATCTGTGGCAGGGAGACACACCGCTGTATCCGTGGAGACAACTGCAAACAGGACNTCATTATTTTGATGCTGATAAATGCCAGCAATTTGTGAGAGGCAGCTTTGCATTGTTAATTAAATGCTGTTTAAAGTCTGTCTCACAAAGGAGTGCACTTTTCGACTGTTCTAAAAGTAGTCATGTTTACAGTTATTTCCATTGGCAAAATATTTAGTGTTATACTTAGCAGGCTGACAGTCAGTTGAGTGTGTTTATGTAAACATGATCTGTGGCAGGGAGACACACCGCTGTATCCGTGGAGACAACTGCAAACAGGATTGCATTGAGAACAGTTAAGAAAGTGCACTCATTCATGAGACAGACTATGTCAGATGTTTCCATGTACGATACAGAACTCATCTTCACTGCGTTGACAAGTGTACATGCATTTACTTTTTCCAATTGAAAGATTTTAATGTAGTATTGGTTTAGTAAATATATTTGTATTGCATTTTGTGGCAGCTTCGTGCTTAGTGTCATATGAAATGTGTAATTTTGCACAGTTTGCAGTTCAGGTTTCTGTTTTTTCTCCCCTTTTCCATTCATACTGTCGCCCCACAAATTACCGGCACACACATATTTTAGAGACCGGTTTTGAAGAAAGCCATATATTTGTGTAAACGACGACGACAATTGCTGACGTACATCTTGGGAAAGATATTTCTGCACTGATTACCCATCCACAACAAATGCATGTAAATACATAAGAATTTAAAGCATCTTTTGTGAACAATAACAAGAAAGTATCAGTACAGAGAACTATATCTTTGGAAGAAGCCATGCATTTAGGAAAATAACTATAAGAAACGCTTGCAATTTGCTGAGGAGCGTAGCAACAAGCGACAAGTTTTGGAACACTGTGATATNCTGGCACACACATATTTTAGAGACCAGTTTTGAAGAAAGCCATATATTTGTGTAAACGACGACGACAATTGCTGACGTACATCTTGGGAAAGATATTTCTGCACTGATTACCCATCCACAACAAATGCATGTAAATACATAAGAATTTAAAGCATCTTTTGTGAACAATAACAAGAAAGTATTAGCACAGAGAACTATATCTTTGCACATAGTGTGTTGTGTTACTTGCAACGCCAGTTGACGCAGTACCCACAGTAGGTTGTTTACAGATCAGTTACTAGTCTTGAGCAGTGTTATGCAGCAGTAGTCGCAATGAGTCGGAAGCAGAACGAACAGTTGTCTTTTTACATCATAGAGCAGTGTTGCTCCATTCACAAGGGAAAAGTTATTGCAAGATTGGAGAGGAATTCAGTCAACTGCACTACAGTAAAGGCAATTATTAACAAATACAAAAAGACTCGTGCATCAGAAAATAAGCTGTGATCTGGGGGTCCGAAAGTCCTTACAACATGGGTGTGTCAACAAATTGTCAGTCTAATGCAGAAAGACCCTCATAAAAAGTGCTAAATCAATTGCTTCAGACGTCCAGCAAACGTTCAACTAGAAGGTGAGTGCTCGGACTATACTAAATGTTTTGAATGGTGTTAATATTCATGGATGTAGTAGATCTTCAAGGAAGAAGCCATGCATTTAGAAAAATAACTATAAGAAACGCTTGCAATTTGCTGAGGAGCGTAGCAACAAGCGACAAGTTTTGGAACACTGTGATATTTTGGGAAGAATCAAAGTTCACTGTGTTCGGCTCAGAAAGAAAGAAAAAAGTGTGGCGCAAGCCTAACACAGAACTCCAATTCAAACACGTTCTTCCAACCGTTATACATGGAGGAGGTGCTGTAATGGTTTGGGGATGTATGGTGACTTCTGGCAGAAAACGTTGTTCGTCAAAAAAATGGAATTTGAGAGAGAGTGCTCGTGGAGTACCCCAGCAGTGACACGGAAATTGATAAACAGCATGCCACGCCATCTGCAAGCTGTTATAAATGCTAAAGGTCGTGCACACAGACTATTAACATGTGCATACTGGTGGAGGGTTTTGTTGTATTTTGTGTGCCAATAGTTTTCTGTTTTGCAGACGATAGACATTTTTGTGTTATAATGTATTTATTTGTTAGGGACACGTAATCTTTGCAGAAATATCTGTGTTATGTGTGTCATAAATTATCGTTGTTTACTGAAATACATAGCTTTCTTTCTTCATAATTGGCCTCTAAATACTTTTTGGAGCGTCTGTGTGTAATGTTGCTTGCCCTGTGAGTACAAAATAAATGCCCAGCTCTGCAGTATTAAACCGTTCCCTATGAGAGACAAATTAAAAATGATCACCTCAATTAGTAAAATATGTGTTAACATCACACTTAATTTGCAGAATTTTTTTGTACTGTATGTTCACAGTGAAAATGGTGGCTATTCTAATTAGCTGCAAACTCCATATATACAAGTAGAACCCATTTTTTTTTTCACCCTCTGATTTTACACCTTCCTGCATTACAATTTTTTTTTCTTTTGGGAACTGTAAATAAATTTAATTAAAAATTTGAAGGGAATAAGTTGAAAAATTAAAATTGTGTGCATTAATTTTGGTTGCTGACCATTTTGACTCCCTTTACCACTCCTGTACTGCTTGGAAGAGGGAAAGATCTAGCACAGGAATGTCAACCCCTTCTGCTAATGTTTACTCTCGCACGCCTGCGAGCTTGCCATTACTCAAATTGCATGCCGGAGTTGCCTAGCCCAGCATACTGAACTGCTGCAAGGAGGAATAACTATCCATTTTTGACACGGCTGTGAACAAATGTATTAATTACAAGTTCATATCACGGTACAGTGTTTTTTTTTATGGTAGTCTGTGTTCATATCTGCAATTTTAATGAATTGGTATGAACTGGAACTTGCCAACTTTTTAAATAAATATTTTATTTTTTTTGTAAGCAATAAAACCTTGTCTTGTTGGGGGACTGGCCGAATGACGTGCCGTAGATGTAAAAGCTAGAATTTTTCGAGCCTGATAAATATTCTGAGCCAATCTTTAACTGCAAACAGGTATTCTGCTCAAACTTGATGCTCGAGTACTCATATATCTAGCATAAATAACAAATATGCTGAATCACTCAAACAAATACAGTAGAAACTTAATAGAACAACCCCATTTATGTACTGGACGTAGTATATATCTAAAAATATATGCTATCCCTCTAGACCATAAGACAGTAAATATTCACTCATCCCACCCTCTACTCTTCAGGCAGCTTTAACACCTCATGTCAATACAAACATTGCCACAGTGATTTTATTTAATGTTTATGTCCACTACACAGGTCAACGACGACCCTGAATGCAACAAGACCTCCATATTATAAGATCATGTTTCAAGAAAATAATTTTTAAAGACATTAAAAAGATTGTATTTGGCATATCATTTTAACTCTTTCCTTTCAGAAAATATTTTCAGATTACTGTTTACAAACTTCTGTTTTGATTACTATGTTAGAAAAAAAACGTGACCATAGACTAAAATAACAATATGAACGTAGATACTAAATAATTTAAAGAAATATGTACAGATAGTGCCACGCTTATGGAACCAAAATCATATAATTTACTGCAGGTCGTTGGTAGTTTGGAGCACGGCCATGGTATGAAAGTGTAAAAAGTGCACAATACTTTCATACTATGTTATCTATGAGATTGATATTTTGAATTCCAAATGGCCACCATTATTTACATAGCAGCAGTAGGTTAATGCTATAACTGCAATGTAAATAGGGGAGTTTATATATAACTGAATTATATTTAGCGTTATTATCAACTGTGTGTGTGTATATTTATATGAAAAATATATGTATTTACATGCAATGTGACGGGCAGTTGAATGGGTATGTACACATTGTGTGTTATTGTAAGTTGAAACAGTTTGCTGTCAATTGTAAGATGACCCCCATTTTTTGAAATACTGTTTAAAGTGAAAACTATTGTCTTATTTTTAGGTGAATACGGTGGTACATTATTTTTTAAATTAGGACTTATTTAATTTTCAAAAGATAGTATTACTTGTACATTTTGATGATGGAACATAGTGCTAACCATTTTAATGCTATGAGTGAAAGAAATCAGTCTGTATGTGTGCTAAATATGTACTTGCATATGCTTATTTAGGTCGAGGCATCTGCCTGGGGGCAGATTTTTAGGAGTGGTATTTCCTGCAAAACTTAAATAGGGTTGTGTTAAAAGAATTAAATGGTATTTTCTAAAAAAGTTTAATAATATGTTTTTTAAATATTTAACTTTCTAGCATTTAAAATTGAAGCCTCGCGTGGTGAATAGAGTTTATTAGTGTCCAGCATCAAAAACTTGCCTCCCGACAACTGGAAAGCAGGCATTGTCTTGACAAGGACTTTGGTGGAATAAGGAGTCCGAGCTCTGGGTTCCTTGTTAATTGCCCTCTCGGCACGGAGTCGAGCACTGCTCGAAGCAGGGGTGCCTGAACCCTGGTAGGAGCGAAGCTGGTTGTGGTGGAACACTGAGGTTGGAACTCCAAGCATCACACTAATCTTCCCGCAGGTGGGGCCCGTTCACTGGTCAGAGCATGAATGTGCCTCGGGGGGGCAGAAGAAGGTATCTGCACTCTCTTCTGAAGTACTGCTGATGGTGGTTCCCTTCTGACGTGCAGCAGCTTTCCTTTTTCACTAGTTCACCCTGCTGGTCTCATGCGTGGTTCCCACCAGGCCTCCAACTATTGCCAGAGCCTGTTTGGCTGCTTCTCCCATGTCCAGCTCGATGGGTGAGTTATAAAGACAGAACAGAGATGGGCGATGTTGAATGTACAGTAGGAGGGGGCACAGCCTCACATGATCAAGTAAGGGGGAACCTACAGTTGGTAGAAGAGCGTGGGTGGTCTGTAGGGCAGTAACTTCCCTCGCGGTGCATTGCCCATGTAGAACGTATCCCCGTTCCTCTGTTATTGGAGAGGGTTGTACGTCGCCAGCAACTCTTGAGTTCCCTTGGAAGGTTTGCATCCCACGTGTCTAGGGATTTCCTTCTATGTAGTGGCTTCCTATGTGTATGTTGGCTGGGCGGAACATCACCGCCAGACCCAAGCACACTACAGAAAGAGACGATAGAGTTGGGCGCTGACCCTGTGTTACTCAGCAGGCCGGGATGTTGCCGTGAGATCCAAGCAACACGTGGAAAAGGAGCTCCTTCGTGAGGGGGATAGAGGCAGTCCGTGCCCACTCCTGGAAGTGTATTGGTGGAGCGCTAGGTACAAACAAAGCAGTTTGAGAGTGACAGTAGCAGCCTACTTGGAGTATGTATGTTTATTACCTTGACAATAAAACCCACACATCCTGTCTGCACCCTGATTTGTGCCGGAGGGGCCGAAAGGGTGGAACAGTTTTGGAAAGGGCAGTTGCACGTGGGTTAAAGGTCAGACTGCCATTACTCTGACTCAAGCGCAAAGAATAGCAAGGTGCTATTGAGAACAGTGGTGCAAAGTACAGCTAAGCAGATGTTGAAGGCTTCGGTGTGTGTCTGGGCAGAGTGATGTCCTGCACAAGAGCTGTGCGAGTCAGTCCCGAACTAAGGACAGTGTGTCCTATTTATACCCAAAACACATGGACGGCGCACAGAGAGGTGGAGAGAGAACGGTGAAGATGGTTAAAGGCAGCTGAGTGCTGGGGTGCGTTCCTCTGTATGGCCAAATGCCGGATGTGTGGAAGCACGGTGGGGTATGATGTTAGTTGCAGTCTAGCAGGCGGCAGCAGCTGGCTGGTGTGCCAATCCCTCGGCGTCACAGCAGAGAGCACCTGTGGCATGTACGACCTAACTCTCTTCCAGGGAAGGAGCTGTAGCGAGGCTAAAGCATCTTATAGACATCGTTCATGGTTCGCCAAAATGTCCTTTTAAAAAAACTGCCTCTATAGCAGTTCCCATCAGTTAAGAATAGGAAGATCAAAGTTAATCACTGGATGCTCAAAAATTACAAATTTCCTTCCAACTGCCACTTTTTAAGAAGACTGTTTAAATTCGCTACTAAGAAAATCTGTCATAAATTGTCATCTAAATTGATAAATTGCATTGATCTCGGGCTGTGTTTATGATATTTTTATCATTAATTGATTATAATCCTTAGTCATCAGCAATAACTTGTTATAATCATAAGAAGAAATATGATTACATTGATGCTCATTCATTTAATAAAGAGGACAGAAATAATTTCCTCCATCTGAGGCACCAAATAACTAAATATTCTGCAGCATGCATGAGCTATGTACTTTTAATTGATATATCAGTTTGTACATGTAACTATTTTAATTGTTAATAAATAATGTAAACAATTTTCCCTAGTTTCTTATTTTTCTATAATCCTATTTGTTTGCAGGTCTTCATCTTCCAAAAGGTCTAGAAATAATCGAGCTGAACTGATCCCCTCTTTCATTCCCATAAGTGATCTCCAGTTCAGTCACGTGAGTGATAGCCGCCTAAAGGTAAATTAATTGCATTTTTAT
The DNA here is from genome assembly GCA_002778355.1 of Clitarchus hookeri. Classification (NCBI taxonomy): domain Eukaryota; kingdom Metazoa; phylum Arthropoda; class Insecta; order Phasmatodea; family Phasmatidae; genus Clitarchus; species Clitarchus hookeri. The sequence continues at coordinate 77,339 of NQII01001491.1, read as the reverse complement.
TTACACAGTAGTAAATTATTTCTGTGGATATCTAAGCGTGGGTGGATATTCCGAACACCTACCTACCTTTCTTTGGTTATTCATTGAGTTGTGCAAATAGCGGATTTTGGTATACAAATATTTTCAAATTGAATAGTAAAATTTTTGATTAACCTGCGATTAGTTTCAACGTCAAATAACTACCAGTAAACATTTCATCTCAGTTATATGTAACAGAAATAAACATAATTTTACTGGCCGCACAACAAACCTTTCCCACACAAATAATACATACAGCTTCAAGTGCAGTATGTAATTTTTACAAGATGATTTTCTGCTCATATTGAACTTAAAAAGTATGCTCCAAGATTTAACCATAAATAAATAATGCTTTATCGGGGAAGGAAGCTATTTCCTTGGTGTTGCAGTTTTATTTTCAGTGATCATTATTATTTGCAACGTGTGTTTAAACTGGCATATTTTCGCAGTTGAATTGGTAGCAGATTCTGCAAACGTTGCAGTTCAGTGCTATTTGCTAATGTCCTGCAAACTGTTTGTACCTGTTCGCAATTTCATGCTACTGTAGTCCTGAGTCTGTAAGAGAGTTTGTTTACTGCGAGTTGTATAATAGTAGATAAAACTCTTTGTAATGCAAAACATTTCATTGTAGACACTTTTCAACCTGTTTGCCATCAATTTAATTGGTAAGCACTCTACCAGCACTGTTAGCACTCGTTCCACCCCAACTACGATGCCATGTTCATATTGTTCTTGTTACGATGTCCACCATGTCACTTTATCATGCCATCATCACTATAGAAATTGTGTACTATTTCCATAAACACGTGAATAAAGTGATAACATGAGTATAAAATGCTTGTGATGCGTATCATAATTAGTAAACAACCACACACATTATGCATGGGGTGATTTTTCAAATGTTTGATTCAAAAAGTGTGAAGAAACCACAAGTAGACTATAGTCTTTCAGGCATTACATAATTAGTAAAAAACCAAGTATTTATTTTAAAACAAATATTTGAAGTTGGAAATATATTTATCTTCCACGCTTTTCCTGGACCTCTGCTGCTTGCTCAACAGTTTTGTAAATCGAGTTAAAAGTGAAGTGTACAGTAATGTACAAAAAATAGTACATAATATTATGGTTATGTTAACATAACAGCATCAGTTTTGATTGAGATTTAAGCTATTTTCAGTGTGATCATCACATATTTGTAAAATGACAACTGCTGGTAAATATTTGGTATAAAATGTTTTTTAATTCATTATAAATTTCTAAAACTTGACTTTTTTTTTGTTCTAGGTTGTTGTAAATAAGGAATTTGTCATTCCTGTAAACAAGGTCTCAAACTGTTTTCACAGCACTCCTTATCGTCGCAGATCTCAAACTTCACGCTACGTGACAGAAACCAGAAATCATTTTAAATCAAGTTACAAGCCCAGGCTCTTGACAAATTCCGCCGCGAGGAATTCAGATCGTTCGTGTCCGAGCCCATCTTCAAGTTTCGGCGATGAAAGATGTGCGATGAGACCGATCTCCGATTTGAAAGCCAACAGACCGTCGAGAACTAGGTCCGACCAAGTAGCAAGTAGCAAGAAGAGTCGGCAAGGGAGTTTTGATTCTGTAAATTTTCCTACGTGTTCGATAGAAGGTAAAAAACCTACCGCTTCCGGAGATGGCCAGGAAAATATAAGCCCTGCTGAAGTGAGTGCAGGTTTCAATGTGATTCTAGAGAAAATGGATGGTGAAATGTTTGGAAATGATGGCGCACTTTGTGTAAATAATTTCCACAAACCGGGGGGAAGAGGTAGAGGTAGGAAGAGAAAATATCCCCGTCCAGGTTGGACAAATTATTCCCGTAAGAAAAAGTGTCATCAGTAGTTGTTTTTAATATGTATCCAGGTATGTCTCGCAAAGTGTACGAGGAATGTATTTTTTTTGTGGCCTGTAAGGTTGTACTAGGTTTTGTTTTATCTTTCTTTTACAGATGAACTGATAAACAAATAAAATTCCTATGTGTTGTTATTTTGTGTCGTGAAGAGATTTATAATTATTTTGATGCACTTTTTGGGAGAGTCTAAATTTTGGGGCTGTGACTTGAAGTGACAGCTACAAATGTGTAAATGCTTGCAGAATACAGGTAGTCCATTACTTTGACACATACATTCTCACTTATTGCTGGCCAGTAATGACTATTGCAGTGGAAATGTCATTTGTAATCATATTTAAAAGTTTTAGCACTGTTCAGTTCTCAATTTGATGTGCATTAAATAATTGTAAAAAAATTCTAAAATATTATTAAAACAGATTTTTTTGTAATTATTTGGATATACAGTACAAAGTATACAAGCAGACTTGAAATGTTATACTTAATACCGAAAACTGCTGTATACTGAAAGTGTATTTAATTATATTAAATTTGCCAGGGATGTGAAAGATTTGCTTTAAAATGAAGTACTTCATCTTGAGATTTTACTGTGTTGAATGGCTTTCTTAGTTTAGTACGAACAGAACTGCATTTTATAACACGCTGTATGATTTTACTTTAATGCGTATTTCCCCCTCAATAAATGTATGAAAGTATAGGATTCCCTGTAATTGTAAAAATATTTTAATGTTTGGTACTATATCCAAATGCAGTGACTTACTAATTTACAAAAAAAAAAAATGCATACAATAGGTGCAAGATTTTTTTTTATATTTGCAAAGAGTGAATTTTGAATGAAATGTTTTTATATTGTTTGTAATAGTTTTGAGAAAAATGTAATTGTTAGTTGTACTAAAAACTGAATCTAAACAAATACTGTCAACATTGATACTGCATGTTGCTCATGTTGGTGTGCAAGGTGCAAGGTATTGTACTACTCAGTTAGTTTTCAAGCATTGTGTGGTCTAAATGGTTTTGAAGTAACGCTTCGCATACTCTTGTCTTGTACCTGTAATATGTCTTGCTGTAACATTTTTTACCACAGTGTTCTTTTCACTGCATTGTTGATGCAGGATGTATAGAAATACAGCTGGAGGGATTTTCCTCTAAATAATAAAAACTATAAATTATATTTTAAAAATTAAGAATACTTTTTTTTTGCGACGACTTCTGCTCTCGCCTGTTTTGCATATAGAGCACAGTTTGTGAAATATGACACATTAAGTATTAGTATTTGTGTGCCTGGAACCAGTAGGTGTAATTAGTTGCCTTCAAACTGTCTTATCTTTTATGCACAGTTTTCAGTAACTTGACGTTATCAAATGACCTACTCTGCGTTGTCACTGCAATATCATTAAACGTTTGTATTCTAAGTCAGTTACCTCATCCTGTCGTACAGTTCTAATTCGAGTCAATGTACACACATTTTACTACCAAAAATGGAACGAAAAATGCAAAAATCCTTAGTAGAAATTATGAATAAAATAGCAACAAACTGAAAACATTGGGGCAGTTATTAAACAGATTTAAAGTGATATTTTATTTTATCATGTAAGTCCAATTTTTTTTATTTAAAAAATACAAAGGATTTCCCTATTACGATTGAAGTATTTTAAAGAAGTGCTCCAAACCCAGAGGATAAATTCACAGTGCAACAACTAAGGGCGGTAGTCATAACATATCTTGAGCACTAGCTTCATCAAGACAATATTATTAGGTGTCTTAAGTTCGTATTCACATTTCATGAACATTCCTTAAGCTTGTCTCAAGCACAGGCAAACAAGGCGGTCTTCACGAAGACTGTCTTATTTCTGTTCCATAGGCACTGCTTGAAGTCGCGATTGCGAACCACAGTCATAGAGACCTTGCTTAAGACGGCAAATAAGCTCGTCTTTGCCAAGTCCATTGTAGAGGTGACTTGAGATGGTGTTTTTTTTAATGGCGGATGCTGATTGGATAAGTTAATACGTCGAACTAGTGAAGATTTCTGCAAAATGGCGATATTAAAGCATATGCTAGTTTGAGATTAATGATTTAATTACGCAATTGGGCGAAAATCTAAATTGTTCTGCTCTGAGAAAGTTTTTACAGAACTGTATTTCTACAGATACCATTAATTTTTTAACGTAATCCGCATTGTAGAATTTAAGTTCCACTAATTACAAAGTTCAAACTAGATAGCGCTTATTATAATAATACAACTTATTTACAAAAAAAAATTTCTTTCTTTTCAAATCTAATAGTAATTAACAACAAACGTATATGTACGTAAGAAGAAACAAAATATTATCACTTATATTGTGTGTTAAATCAAAAATTAAAGCAAAATATTGGTAAATATAAATAAGTTTTACACGGAAAATTTTTAATTAAAAGGTTATATAAAATTTCTTTGCCCCACGTTTCGCCTTCATTTCAGTTCAAAAGATATGCTATGCTCTCAATAGTGTGCCGAGTTATGTTTTGCCTGCTCGTGTAAACAAATCACATTATTCATACAGTTTTCTTTACACTCGTCCGCAACATTTTCCTAAGTGAGAAATTTAGTTATTTTTCACCATATTGTCACTTTGTTCGTTTTAACCAAGTTTTTATATATTTGCAATACTTATTTATAATATGGAATACTTTATTTTTCAATTTGCGTATAATATCGCGCATACATTACGTTGTGGCGACAAAAAATATGTATTTATTTCTGTTTCGTTTTGATTCTAGCCTTCGTACAACGTCTTAAGCTCATTCTTGACCAAGCCAGAGGTAGTAACATTTAGCTATGCCTCAAGCACGCCGCCTTCATGAAGATAGTCTTGTTTGTAGACTATGAAATGTGGTGCGGAAATAGCACTGTCTTGACCAATACTGTCTTAAGCTCAGTCTTGAGACTTGACTACCACCCAAGGTGTAAAAAAATGTAAAACAATGCAACTTTTCTAGCTTGAATCTAATTTTTAGCACATAGTTATTATTCTATGCTTATTTTTTGTTTTAATGGAATAAGTCATGATAGAATGTTATTCACTAGGTCTAGTAACTCACAAACTTCTTTACCTAACCTAAAATACTTTTCCTGAATTCCCGCACACAGCTAGTTCAAACGCAGTAATCCTAGTTTACTGTAGCAGATTCATTGTAATGTTTAGTATTATTTGTTACGGGCTTCACAATAAATGGTGCAACAGCTTTGTATGTCAATACTGTACCAAGTTGGTCACTTGAGTTTGGTAGTGGTTGGACGGTGGGTAAGTAGAGTGGCCGTACTGCAAGAGCAGCGTAGTGCAGTGGCAGCATGCACGTTATGGGGCGGTGATGAGGCTGCTGGGGGATAGGTATCATTCCTTCATAAAGCTAGGCTTGAGTGGCTGGGGGAGGGGGCTTATTGGATGTGTTGTATGTATGTTATATAAAATCACACGATAAACAAGTTGTGGTTAGCTGTTATCAACAAATATGTAATACCACACAGAGAATGCCACAGGAGGTGCTAAACGAACACCAATGTGAGCGCGCTGCATCCTGAGTAGAGAAAGAAAAAAATGTGTGCGCATGCAAATGTGGCTCGGATAGGCCGGCAGACTAAAGTACAGGCAGCCTTAAAAAAAAGTCAGCTCGTTACTACACTTCACATTAAAAGTTGTGCAGATGTGTGTGCAGTTGCTAATTATTGTGTGCAATACAAATAAGAAGGCCACAAATCACAAAGTGCGCAATGAGTGTGCGCTTTACGAGTTTGTGTAATATGAGGACTTATGTACCATATTAATTTCGACAACGAAATAATATAATATTTTTATATCTGTTCTCAGTGAAGTCGTACATTTATAATAGTTTTTTTTAATTCAGATGTATTTTGTGGTCTTGGGCAGTTCAAGTTCATTGCATTAAAGAAAAACCTCACAGAAACTTGAAGCAATTTGGTTGAATGTAGTCAATTACATTTATGATATGATGTTGGAATTTTGAGAGCTTCTCTGTGTATGTTACGAATAGATGCCATGGTAAGTATGTCTGAGATAAAGATTTTTACACAATTTCCAGCCTTCAAAATTACTATTTGTCTTATTTGGCCATACAAAAACTTTTGTGACCGTAAGGGTACACTACCATATTAACCATCAAATTTGACAGAATCAGAAATATCAACATAACATTATTTAATAAAAATATACTAAACATTTATATTTTGTTTTTCATGATCACTGGTGATATGAATGCAAACTGTAAACGTACAATTGCTCTCCACAATGTTGGTGTTGCAAAAAAAAAAAATNTGGTTTTTCATGATCACTGGTGATACGAATGCAAACTGTAAACGTACAATTGCTCTCCACAATGTTGGTGTTGCAAAAAAAAAAAATAACAAGTTGTAATGGTAATTACTTAAGTTTACTATTCTTGTTGATCNGGTAATTACTTAAGTTTACTATTCTTGTTGATCTCTGATTCGTAAATTGATTTGCAATATAGTTTGTTGCTTTAAAAACAGTTGATGGTATCTTACTGTACTCTGACCTTTGGCCAGATTCTGTGAGCTTTAACTGAACCACGTGACTTAGGCTTGGGTTGTTGCTTCTATTGTTTATTTTATATTGTCGACTGTTGTATCTCACTCTTGAAAAGCCATTACGTGTTTTTTCAAGAGTAGTTTCTCAGTGATTTGTGAATGAGTGTTCTTAGTTCAAAATGAAAGTGATAAAAATTAGTTAAAAGACTGGTTTAAAGCAAAGTGGGTTAAGTTACTCTGTTAGCAATTGTAATCTTGCCCTGACAGCATCCTTACTGGGCGCATGAGTAAGGTTGGTAGCAATGGAGAGTAGTTCCATGTCAACATTGAATTCAAAATCTTAGGATTGTGAATATTGAAATAGTTTCTTTTTCTGTCTTTTTTTTATGTGCCTATGCATGTAAGACTTGGCAAATCTTTTAAATATTTACTTTTCTAATAATATTAGTTTTACTTTGTAACATTTCCGTAGCAGTCGGATATGCAGAAATTCAAAATTTTATTTTCCCATTCTTTTTCTCCAACAACTCCAATTAATATTATTCAATTCTTCTTAAACAAAAATAATCAATAGCATCCGTTCATTTTCTTATAGTAAAATCAATTAATCTCACTCACTTTTACAATTTTTTACAAATCGAAACAAACGTAAGAGTTAATTCACTAGAATTGCTGCAACATGTTTTTTTTTTTACATTTGAATTTGAAAGTCATAATCATTATATATATTTTACACTATTATGATGTCACATTAACTTTGAAAGGAAACCTTTGCTTATAATATTTTCCATTTGATTCAGTAAGTTATTTTCTTTTTTCTGCTTATCAATTCGCAATCATTATCTGTTTTATAACACTATGGTCTGCAGTATCTTCTTAACCACCTAGGTTTACATCATGTGCGTCTGTTCGTACTGATGCGAAAATTACGCAATGATCATTTTCAATGAAGTTAAACTCGCTCATAAAATTGGTGGATTTTTTTATATAGTGAATTACATTAAAAAAAGGTGTTTATTTAAGCCACATGCATTTCAAAACATGATTAATTATGTCGCTCATAACAATGCGAGAAATGCACAAATGTAAACATTTTCAGCACATTTAACTTTGAACGTAAACATTGTTGGATTTTCAATTAAATAAACTAGGGTAGAAAAAAATTATAAAACACACAAACTTACTTTTTGTGCTTCATAATTACTAAACACATGGTGAGCCTTGGATGATAACTTCACTAAAATCACATGTCAGCCACTGATATGAAATAATTAATTTGCAGACTTATTAAATTAACAAAACACTTTAACTGCTGTTTGAAATAAATAAATTTAAACTTCAAGATGTAAATATGTTGTCGCTCGCGTTGTGTTTCGTGGTGCACACAAGCAACCTTCTTACGAAGCGGCAGACATGTATTGATATTTTATTTCACTGATGAGACTGTTCTAAAAAGGCACAGACAATGAACTACATTTAACGAAACATGTAAATACAGAAATTATTAAGTGCAAATATAATGTCCCGTTATCAGCAGAGAATTCTCGCATATAGATAAATCACGATGGAAGAGTGCACAACCACAATGGCATTCACAGGGTGGAAACGTTTCACATAACCGTAACGTACGCATGCTCTGCCGTAATTTTTCTAAAGGTTTTTAAAGCCCATGTTCTATAGCTCAAAAAAATTGTGCATTATTCTAAAAGCATGATTTTAACTATAAATTTTGTAATTAGCATTAGAGTTCTAAGCTATAATTTTAAATGCTGATTACCATTTTTCTTCATAATCATTGCAAGGATGGCCAACATAACAGACATCCCGCAACAACCATCAGCTAACACAATATTTTGCAAANCTTCATAATCATTGCAAGGATGGCCAACATAACAGACATCCCGCAACAACCATCAGCTAACACAATATTTTGCAAATGAGGGTGTTTACTGTTTACATGCTGTAAAGGTTGATCACAATATGTGCCAAAATTTACTGAAGTTATATAAAATGCAGTATAACCGACAACAGATAAATAGGTTTCATAGCACAACATTGTAAACTTAGTGGACATGGGAACGTTCTAGCAGTAACACGTGCACTATAATTAATTGATTTGGATGCCATTTACTGATGCTTTTCGTGAGAAGTGATATCTGATGATGTCACCAGTTAATCTGTGATGATGATGTTCANACGTGCACTATAATTAATTGATTTGGATGCCATTTACTGATGCTTTTCGTGAGAAGTGATATCTGATGATGTCACCAGTTAATCTGTGATGATGATGTTCACAGTTAATCTGTGATGATGATGTTCACAGTTGTTACAAACCTAGCAACTCTATGTTCTACGAGAATAAAATCATTTTTTAATAATATTACATTAAACAAGAATTGGCATATGAAATAAGATTATGTTACACAAAAAACTAATAAATTTAGGCTACGTTGCATTAAGAATTTGTTAGTAAAATAGTTACATTACTCACGAATCTGGAAGTGAAATTTACATCACACGAGAATCGGGAAATCAAGTAAAATTGACATGAACTGTGAAGTGAAATGAAATTGCCAAAAATTGGATATGCCACTGAAATCAATATCCAATGTATTCAATGTTTTGATCATGGCTACAAAAACAAACTCTCAAACCTAGCAATATGTCAACTTGTGTGCATGCAGTAGTTATGTGAGTATGTACGTGTAAAAATTGGTAAGTTCATTTGTATAAAAAAATTTTAGTGGAAATAAATATTTTTTACAAACTACGTCACTTTTTGTCTTGTATTGTGCTGGGCAAATAGTGAAATGCNTTTTAGTGGAAATAAATATTTTTTACAAACTACGTCACTTTTTGTCTTGTATTGTGCTGGGCAAATAGTGAAATGCATACAAATCAATTAATTTTTTTCTTTTATTTTTTTAATGTAAAATTCAGTATTATAGAGCGCTAAAATTATGGTCCATGCAGGATTGTGTTAATAAGGCTTGACTGTACTGTATTTATTTGCTCATCTAATGTTAATTTTATAAAAAAAAATTTTAATTCAAGTGATGGGGTGCGTAAGTTGGGCGAGAGTAACTTTTATCGTCCATTTTTATGAACTGATTGCATCTATCAAAACGTTAAAAAGGAACTATTTCCAACAGAAAAGTGGTGAACACATGAGCTGCAAGATAAATGGAGCTGAGTTATGTTTGTTTTGTAATAAAACGCTGCTGCTGGTTACAGGGGGAATGTAACAAATGCGAGAGAGGGAAAGAAAGAGGGAGACAGAACAAGGGTATTTTTAGATCTTCCCCCTTTAGTGGACTGCTGCAGGAGGGCTAGTGATGGAGGGCAGGGGGCAGCTAGTGACAATTACAAGTCGTGAGCCGAGTGGCTGGCACAAGTTGTGCTCTGTACGCAATTCACATGACATTGCGTTGGCATTTTTAAATGCAAATATTGTTAAACAGCTGACCAAGATTTATTTATTAAAAACTAGGTAACGCAGGCAAATCATTTACTATTTATAAACTAATCAACTCATAGAAAATAGTTGGCCTGCTGCACAATCTCAGTTTTTCTCTGCAGAGGCCTTTAATCTGCTGCACGACTGCTCACAAAATCTAACCGTCGTTCCCTCATCCCTGCGCCACGCCGACAACCTTTTACCCAGTCCCGTCCAAGCGGCCATCCCCCTTTGTCAAATGCAATGATTGCTCACTGATGTGCCATTTCCTTACTTCCCTCCATTTTCCATCACACGGCTTGAAAGTGAAACATGACTCTCTTACTTTATTGGAGCTGGGCAGAGGAATGTTGCCTTGTCTAAGGAACAGAGAGGTAGTCTGAGGTTGGCAGAAGAGCGATTCCAGAAAAGTATTTAAATTAGGGAGCTAAACATCTTTCACAGATAACAAACATCAGAATTTTAAAAGTTTGCATGATACAAGAAGGGGTAGGAAAATTATTTTTCTGGATCTGATAGGGGCAGAGTAAATTATGTTAAAAGTCTAGGATGAAAAAGGCACATATGAACACACATTACCGTTAAGATTGGCATAAAAATGGGACCACGAATTGGCGTAAGAAACTGCACCAGACAAGATCGTTTGTTTACAGTTGAATAGTCTTCAGAAACTGTAGTTTGCCTCAGGATTGATGTGTGTAGGTTTGCTGTGCAGGAAAGTTAAGCCAGCAACTATTTGGGACAACTGCAGAATTTCCAACTGGCGTTCATGTCGTAAAATTGTTTTAACATATATTGAGTCTTACCTACCCTTTGGATAAGATTGAGGCATTGTTGTGCTTAGTTCACGAGAACTAGTGAATAATGTGTGTGTAGAAATTTGTAATATCATAAGCATATATTTGTTCATAGCAATTTAGATATTTTTGAAAAATTTTATGTAAGTAGTGCGGGTTTGCCAGTACAAATGTAATCATCAACTCTGGTGGGTAGAGGGGATAAAACTTGAGAACAGTTTATTGCATTTTTGTGGGAGTAAAGTCAGCATGTTTTTACATTCACCCACACCTGTTTATTTTTATTCCCTGATGTGGTGTACGCTGTCGCTGATAGAAATATTAANAACTCTGGTGGGTAGAGGGGATAAAACTTGAGAACAGTTTATTGCATTTTTGTGGGAGTAAAGTCAGAATGTTTTTACATTCACCCACACCTGTTTATTTTTATTCCCTGATGTGGTGTACGCTGTCGCTGATAGAAATATTAAATAATTAGGTTTTAATAACAAATTTTGAATAGGTTGTAAAGTGTTGACTGCAGCGTAGAGTATGTTCCGGACCTACCGCACCAGCCCTTTTTCTCTAAAACGGTGCTTTGGAGACTTTTCGGGTAAAATGTGTTGTAAGGACAAATTGAATGGTGAACCGTACATTGACTGAAATCTGCTGGAAACTGGAGGAATCAAAGTCAACTCCAGAATTTCAAATAGGAAGATGGTATAAAATTAGCATCGTTGAATAGAGCTTGCGAAACTGAACATCTTTGGCCTGGAAAGTTTTTTTGGAATGTTTCGCCATTTTGAAGATATCAAAATATTCTGTGTCTGGCACACCCGATGTTGCATTGGGCCACACCACGTGAGCCCGAACAAGGCGAGCGGGAACTGTTGACGCTAGATAGCAGTACTTGCATTTCCCCTCTGTGCCATTCCTCGTGTCGAACAAGAGGCATTTTGGCGGTACGTGCACTGTGAAAGATTTATAGCAAGGTTTTTACTTTGTTTATGTTATTCATGCCGTAATGCCATATTAAAAGAAAGAGGCATTTGACATGCTTATGTGCTCGGTGAATGTTGCCGGAATTACCGACGAGCAGAGCACGTTTATGCAGGGAGGTATCAAGGTCGTCCACCCCGGTGACATGGTTTTCAGCGATTGTAGGCACGGATTTGCAATAGTGGCCAGGTGCAACCGTAACAATCGAGTCGGAAGACTTGTTAGAAACGATAGAAGTGCAGATAATCTTGCTGCAATAAATCTGGACGCACATCTTTCTACTGGAAGAATAGCACTGGATTCCGGGGTGAGCAGAAGTACCACCTGGAGAATGTTACACGACGGTGGTTTACAGCCCTGCCACATTCATGTCCATCAGGCATTAGGCGAAGATGATCTCCAAACAAGAATCTCCTTCTGCAACAGGTTTTTAAATCAAAACCTGGACTTACCAACTATCGCTCTGTGGACTGATGGGGCCACTTTCAAATCTAATGGAGATGTAAATATCCACAATGCTCAATATTGGTCAGCAGAAAGTTATTGGACCTTATTATTTTTATAAACAATTACATGGTGAGCGGTGCTCTGAGTTTCTGCAACATGCACTGACCGAGTTGCTAGAAGATGTTCCACTAGCAACACGGTTGTTAATGTGGCTGCGAAAAGTTGGATGCCTGGTCGATGGATTGGGAGAAGGGGGGCCACACTCAACTCCCCTTGATTATGTTATTTGTAGATGCATTAAAGGCGCTGAGTATCAACTGTGTCCTACGAGAGATGACATGAAAGACTGAATTGGAATAGCATGCTGGTCGCTGCCAGCTGCAGAGATACTTTGGGGTACCCAAAGTGCACGAAGACTGGCACGAATGTGCTTAGAAAAGGGCGGGAAACATTTCACACGCCTATTTCAGTGAAGAGAAAACAAGATAATGTGTTCTTTTGTAATAATTTCTAAACAAAACCATTATTTATAATTTTAAAATCATTCATTTTTCTACTGTTAAATAGCACAAATTGTGCTTATTTCAAACTGGAAGTGTAAGCAAAAGTTTGTTTCCTCACTAGGCATACAACATTAAAAAGGTATTTTTACTCGCATCATCTCGTCAGCACCAGGGATATTTTTGATATCATCGAATCGACGGCACATGAAAAAAGACTTTCCAGACAAAACATGTTCCGTTTTGCGAGCCCTGTTCAATTATACTAATTTTGTACCATCTTCCCATTTGAAATTCTGCAGTTACCTTCGTTTCCTCCAGTTAACCTCAGATTCTAGGTAATGTAGGGTTCACCATTCAATTCGTCCTTTAGGTTTTGCCTACAAAGTATTTTACTCGAAAAATCTCGTACGCACCGTTTTTCAAGAAAAAAAAAAGGGCTGGTACGATAGGGATGTGATATTCTGTACAATCGGATATTTTTTAGAGAGCTTTAGGTGTAGTTATACAAAATTTTATGTTGGTATAATTTTATATATTTATGAAAGTGAATGTGTTGTGTATTAAATGAACTTGTATGTGTTGTCAGTTATGTGTGGTAGCATGTTTTTTACCCCTTAAGAAATTTATTTGTATTATACAGGAAAGTGTCACCATATGTGTGTGTACGTGTTAGTTGTACAGAGTCGAGAGTATGTTATGATTTCTGTGATGTATAGGAAAGCATGTGTATATTGCATATTGCAGAGATGTATTACTTTAGTTTTGAATGTTTGCAGGTAATAAAAGTAAAAAATATATTTTGAGCTGTGAGATTTTTT
>NQII01001491.1:33447-63846 GCA_002778355.1 Clitarchus hookeri | reverse complement strand
TAACCTGCCATTTACAAAATCCTGTATCAGCTGATGCACGAACGAACAAAAGTTAATATTACGTTGGCTATTCTGAGAGCAGTGCCGAAGCACATCACACAAGCAGAAAATACGCAGATAAGAAAGATTTATAACAAAAGTTAATATTACGTTGGCTATTCTGAGAGCAGTGCCGAAGCACATCACACAAGCAGAAAATACGCGGATAAGAAAGATTTTGTAGATTAATTAATACATTTTATTTTACGTGGTCAGAAAACAGCAGTTTTTAGTTTTAGAAATGAAACTTTGTGATAAAATAGTAATGTATAGGTGTTCAAAATGAGATGCACAATAAAACGATGCGTATCCAAACGTAACGAAAAAATCCAAAGTTTGCAGACTCTCAAACCAGGTGCTGCCATCTGTTGCAACATGCCCTTCCACGCCATCTGTTTTCCCATATCCTGAACTACACCCACAAACATTTTATGGTTTTGTTGTTTAAAATAACGTATTTACGTGCATATACAAATGGTTTTATTTTCCCGCGAGCTCTGTATAATTTTTTAAAGTAACATATATTTCGTGTACCGCGTTTATGAACGACCCTACACACGTCCACCAAGCTCCGTTTACGAATGCAGCGCCGCCCAAGCAGTTCAGCAATTGCCGCACGGAGCAGCACCTCCTGGACGCGCTGACTTGCCACATCAAAGCCTATTCTTGACACGCCAATTGATACATAAACGAAAAGGCGCGCCGATTGTCAACTGTCAAGAATGTGGCCTTCTTATATGGTACACAGTATACCAAGGTGGTATAGATGTATCCTCAACCAAGAATACTGCGAGACAAATTTATAAGCATCTTAAAGAAGTTTTCTGTAAATTTCTTTAATGTGGCCTACTGTGTTTATGCACAGATACTCAAAGAAATAAATACAAGGTCAAGATTTTTTACACAAAAATTATCAAACAGGAAACTCACCTGTATAAAACAGCTGCTCAAATGTTTTTAAAATGTATGTCTTGGACTCAAATACTGGGAATCTGCAGAGCACGAGAGGAACCTTGTCTGCATTTCAGACAGCTTGTGTTAAGACCCTTCAACTACGTACTTGGTCGCTGTAGTACGTACCTTGTCCAACCAGCATGCCATGCAAATGAAACAAATTGCTTCAATGATAACAAGGAGTTGGTTGGTGCTGTTATTTTTTCCAATTTTTAACTGCTATAAATATAGTTTTCATAATATATTGATACAGCTTCAGGTTTTCGTTTCGTATTAGGTGGTTCTGATTTCAAAGAGAAATACAAAGTTAAAATGGGAAATAGAAGAAAGTAATTTTTATCCACATCTAAGAAACTCTATTATTTGCACAAATTTACTGACTAGTAGTAGGTGGTGTTTAATACGGCACAGAATTAAGTATAGCACAATAAATTTTTTGGGTTTGTTAAATTTTGACATGCACATACATTGTATAGCCTATAGGATAATTATTTAAGTCCATGGTTGTCACACATGAAGTGCCAAGTTGCACAGAATCTCTTATTAAACTGCATTCCTCCAGTTCATGACCAAATCAGAGTTAGTTTGCACAAGTTGCCCATAATAGTGGTATACAGCAGCGTTGGACACTTTTGTAGTTTACATTGGAAACATAAGGTTATCCCAATACAGTTTTGTTACACTCGTAAAATCTCAAGATATGAAACCAATTTTTAAATGTGAAAATAATGCATACTAGCAATTAATTGGAACATGGTGGTAGTGTCATTTCCCGCTTCATGTGATTTGCATAACTAGCGTAATTATTGTTTGCCGTAGCAGAACAGAGGTTGCGACATGTATTCTTGATCCTGGTTACCAGCACTAGCCCATTCCTGCTGATAACTCTCGCTTCTACGACCCTGTACGGTTCCCATGAAAAGGGTTGTTATTTCCAGAGGGTCGTTAATGTAAAATTGTTTTATGGTTTCCCCAAACAAGGGTCATTATTCCCAGGGTCTTGGAACCAAGACTTGACTGTAGTTACCCTGCAGTGTGTTTTGTACCACGACAAAGAACTGTGTAACCAGCTGCCACTTCTGGCTGCAGTTTGTACTTATACTTTGTTTCAACACACAATACAAGTGCCATTTGATAAAGCCGTTGCAGAAAGCACAGTAGACCTTAAATTTTACAAAACCATTTTCAGGAACAGTTGATAAATTCCAAATACTGAAGGAAAGCTATAAAAATGCATGAACTCAGAATTTAAGTCTAGTGTTGCTTGCAATAAAATAATAATGTTGTAATGTTGCTTTCGATTGGTATGACACAATTTAAAAAAAAAAAAGTAGCAAATTGGATAAAAACTGCAGCTAAGAAAGTTTAGAACAGTGCGCATCATCTTAACGCAACGTGCGGGGGACAGCCGAGAGGAGACCTGAAGCATCTCGGGATATGAAGAGCTGCAGGCACCAGCTGGCAGCTGTGACATTCCTCACAAACAGGCTATACATGTTATGGAAGCATCTCTGCTGTAGGGAACTTCTAAACAATTTGTGAAGAATACATTTTGTTTGAAACGTCTTATCTTTCAAATTAACGAGCTGAGGCTAAATTTCCTTAACATGGGATTTCCTATTTAAATTTTGCAGCTGCCAGCCTGTAGGCAGGACCCTTAACTGTTGCAGTATGGAGACTTCAGAATTTTCAGTGTCATAATTGATAAAAATATTTATTTCTTTTTAGATGGTGACTGCTGCAATCAAGTGTATGGGCACATTATTATACACGCAATATAAAAATCCAGGCTGTTGTAATGACGCAATATATTAATTATCGGAATGTGCTGTTCATTTTCTTTTGTTTAACGGGGCTTCGTAATATTTTATCGGTATTTGAAATTAAAGCAGTGGGAGTTAGTTATCATGGTAGTTTGTTTATCGGGCATCGGGTTGCCTTTCACGAAATCTTAGTTTTTGTTACGTGTCTGCGTTAGAAGACAAGCTCTCCGAACTGCAGGTCGACAGTTTTTATTCTAGAAGGTTTGGATTACCTTTTACTGACAATGCAGTTCGGATAGCATGGGAAAGCTGGCCCACACCATGCCTTATTTGGCGTGAGGAGTGGGGGTAGCCACGAGACAAATACTCGTGTGCATATCGCCAAAAAGCATTCAGCACTCGGTGCTCGAACGGTGAAGCAGTCGTTAACCTGTACTCGCCGAGGCTGCGTCAAGCGTGGCACACCGGCAAACTAGAACTTGCTCGTTTATTTCTCCGCCCCACACCCTCCAGCGACGGAGACATAAAAGAACGCTCCGTTCAATTCGAGAAGTAAATGAATAATTAAACGATTGTGGCGTTGCTCTCTGTTGGTTTGCCTGTAAACCAGTTCGTACTCTGCATACCTGACGATTGTATGTGAACTGTTTCATTGGATTGATAAATAAAAGTACAGAGTAATAAACAAACATTGGACTTTATTTATGTTTATTGGCGCCCTTAAAGTTTCATGTTACTACCAACTGTGCTAACCGAGTGGTAATTTCCATTCGTCATACTGAGATGTGGAATGCTACACAAATATGGCAGCCATAACGCACCGCTGCAACATTACCTTATCCATAAAACTAAGAGCCACAAAGATTTTTTATAAACTACCAGAAACTTTCCCACTTGTGTGTCCAAATATAACAATCATAATAAAATGAGTACAAGGGCTCCTGATGGCCAGGATCCCATTGCTGCAGCAAGACCAGCAACACAATCTTGCCAGGGCCGGTAATCACTTCACACACACCCAGTCGGCCACAAGAGGGATAACGAAGGATGCTGGTCAACCATCTCCCACCTCATTAGACACACAAAGGTTGCACTTGGCCATTCTGAGTTTCAACAGCAGAACACAGCTAAAGTATACCCTCACAGAGTTAAATACACTGCATGTGCCTGGAGATAAAGACCATCGTTTTGCTTGGTAGTGATTAATATTTAATTTAAAAACTTATGTGATACAGAGGTGAATAAATATGGTTATCAGGATGAAATTCATCATTGACAACAGCATTGTCTGATTACGCATGCATGAGTAACATAGCACACCATGTGCTTATGCATTATTTGGTGTAAGCTAGGGGTATCACACATGTCCTACCAGGATACCAGTTCATTCAGAAGACTGGTGTCTGTACAAATGAAACATGTTTATCGATACAGATTACCAGTTGAATATAATATTCTGATGGGATGTCGCGGTCTGGGGAGCGGGGAGAAGGAAGGTTAGACTTAACAGTACCATGTGTTCAGAAGTGGTTGAAGAACTATATAAAGTGTGCAAGCAAGAGACTCGTCTAGGGTGTGGGACGTTCGCCCATGCGNAGATCACCCGTGATGAGGTGATGTCGTCGTACTTAATATGTATTGTGTGTTTGTACATGAAGTTATGCATGAATGTATACATTTTTAATTTTATGTATGTCAATTTTTAACCAACACAAATTACAAATATTTAAGAGAATACATTATTGAAATTTTGCTTGCAAAGGCAATATAAAAGATTTAAGCATTCTAAATGAAACATTTAAATTTTCTCAAAAAATTTAGGATACACATTACAATATTTTTTTAATTAATGAGGCAAGAAGTTTACCATCAGCTTTAATTATTACAAACTGCACTAGTACTACATTAAGTTACTTTTGTTACAAACTGAACTAGTGCGACTACCCTTGCTGGCTGAAAGAGATCTGCCGGTGTGGGAGGTCACTAGGGTGCCAGGAGGGAGGGAACTGATGTCTGTCCTGCCTTCGTAATTTCCTCACGATGCAAGCTCTTAGTGATTTGCATAATTAATGAACTCTGCAGCGCTGTTGATCTGTGCTTCGACTGGCTCGTTAAGCTGACTGTTCGTGACTCTGCATTAATAAATTGAAGAATGCAAACTTTTTTTTTAAACTTGAATTAAAATATGGAGTAAATAATCAGACAATTGAATTATTTTATTTTAATATGATACCTTTATTTAAGTTTCATGTGTCTACCAACCAAGTAAAACCAAGCTGTGATTTGCAGTCACCACATCTGACATCTGTGATGTTACAAAATACCATCTTTAAAATGAAAGTGCTGCTTAACTTGAATTATTAAAATATGCTAAAAATACTTTCAAGTTAAAAAAAAATTATTTTTAATTTGATATGTTAATAGAAACTAGTCTTTCAACGTGAAAGCCTGTGAATGTAGTTCGTAAGCAGTTTACGGTTAAAAATTTCTGCCGAGAGTTTGTGCTGCTTTACAAAAAAATTTTTTTTTTCTATTCTAAACTATTCTATTTGGTAAGCCATCCCGAATTCAACACTGGCTACTTTTACCAGCCTTCTCTCCCTCTTCCGGCCACTAGGATATTGTTTGTCCGCCATCCCCGGTCACATAATCGAGAGGTAACTGTACCCCCTCAGTAGGGAGGACAAATAAATGCACCTAAAATTTGAAGTACAAAATATGTTAAGCTTTTGTTCTAACTTTTCTGTAAACCAGCTTACCATACTACTACAAATCACAACAGTGAGAATGCGACAGTTGACAAATAATGTGAAGAGAAAAATAGTTTCAACAGATAATTTACTTTTCAATACACAATTCCAGAGATTCTTAACACAGATCTATACAAGAGATTTACAGTCTTGGTTATCAGTAAGCACATGTTCACTGAACTACCTGCAGCAACCACGATGGACGCACGGCATTACTACTTGGGGGCCTTGTAATCCTGGATGTGTACCAACACCCACGTGGGGATGGTCATGATGGCCACTGCTATCACAACACCGTGAGCTAGTTTCTCCTGGAAAAATAATCCATAATTTTACACATTACAAGCCTTAAAAACTACACATCTGCAAAAATATAACTCAAGTGAACAGTAAAAACCACACAAATACTGGACACCATACACTTGTCTTAAAAAGTAAATTTGTAATTCAGATACAGAAAGTTGCGAAAAGGAATAATTATCAGTGTACCTGTGAAAGGGGATTAGGCCGGGATTACAATGGCTTCACGTGTCACGTAACATGTAACAAGCAACACGTTCGGGTAAGCCGGATATACCCGACTAATGTGTTCCAAGAAGACCTATTACGATCATTTCACCTAACGTCCACATGATGGAAAAGCTTGTCAATGACTAGCTTTTGCGTGTTTCACGACAC
Organism: Clitarchus hookeri; assembly: GCA_002778355.1. NCBI lineage: Eukaryota > Metazoa > Arthropoda > Insecta > Phasmatodea > Phasmatidae > Clitarchus > Clitarchus hookeri. The sequence goes on along the minus strand of NQII01001491.1, from coordinate 57,662 downwards.
GTGACTCTGCACCACATGATCTCGCTGGCCAATCACAATAGGGGCGTTGTTGTGTTATCGGTAATTATTAAGTTTAGGGGCTTTTCTGAAAAACTCAAAAAAAAAAAAAATTCAAAATTATGATATATTTCTACTCTACTAATGATGCATATATATATATATATATAAAATAGAAAAGTCGCTAATCTGGATAATTACCAAAGAAAGAAAAGGAAAGGGGCAAATTGTTTCGGTATGTTAAGAAGGTAGGAGGAGAGAAAGGGATCCCTCTTCTGAAAGGTAGGGATGGCAGGACTGCGTTAGTTGACAAAGAAAAATCAGAGATGCTGCAAGGCCAGTACTTGTCAGTGTGAGGCAAAGGAGGATGGATTAGGGAGGCTAATAGGGATTGGGGGTTGTTTAGTAAGTTTAAGTTGAGGGAGTGGGAGATAGCAATGGTAATCAGAGGGTTGAAGAGCAGTAAGGCCGTGGGACCAGACGGGATAGGAAATGCAACACTTAAGTTTGGTGGGAGAGAGTTAGTGAAATGTTTGGAGGTGTTGTTTAGCAAGTCCTTAGTGGTTGGAAGGATGCATTGGTGGTCACAATACACATGAAGGGGGAGGTCTGGCAGCTACAGACCGGGTGAGTCTCACATTGAGTACAGGAAAGCTAATGGAGAGGCTGGTGGTTCAGTATGTGGTGAATGTTATGAACAAGAGGAATTGGTTGGAGGAGTCACAACATGATTTTAGAAAAGGACACTCATGTGAGACGCAGCTGGCTGGGCTGTTAGAGGATCTAGTGCAGGCAGTTGATGAGGGGAAGCAGGTGGATGCCTGCTTCATAGACTTTGAGAAGGCTTTTGATAAGGTGCCACATGGGACTTTGATAAAGAAATTCGATGAACTGATATCGGCCAGACAAGTGGGTAGTAGAATGGATTGGGAACTTCCTCAGTGGGCGAAGACAAAGGTTGAAAGTGGGGGAGGCAATATCGGAGGAAGGAGAGGTTACGTCAGGGGATCCGCAGGGAAGCGTGCTGGGCCCTCTGTTGTTTAACATTATGGTAAATTACATAGGTTTGGGGATTAGGGGAAAAATAAGATAGTTTGCAGATGATTGTGTATTGTATACAGAGATGCGAGGTGGTGAAATCTTGCAGGCAGACATTAAAGGCTATTGTTGTGGACCATGGAGAATAAAATGAAGATAAATGTAAGAAACACTAAGGTAGTGAGGTTTGCTAAGAAGAAGGTGATAAGCAGAGACATGTACAGATGAGAGGAGCAAGAGATAGCAGCAGAATATAAGTATCTAGAGATTGTATTGCAGGGAGACCTCAGATGGGAAAAAAACATGTAGAGAGGGTGGTTGTAAAGGGAAGAAGGGCTTTGGATATGTTGGGGAGGTTTCTGAAGAGAGTCAGCAGTGAGGTGAAGGTGAAGAAGGCAAATGGCATCAGTGATGATGAAAGAAATGGGGTGGAGCTCGTTTAAGGACAGGAGGAAAGTTGAAAGGCCGGTCAGGATGTACAGGGTGGGGAAGGTTACACTGCCAGCTAAGTAAGGGGGTGTTTAGAGGGAGAGGAAACAATGAGAAGCTTCAGAAAGAGGGTGTGGAGGAGAATGGAGCGGGGTAGGCAGTCTATGCTTGTGAGGTCTGTGAGGGAGTGGAATGTGTTGCAGGAGGAATTGGTATCTGTGAAGAGGGTTGCAAAGTTCAAATACGCCTGTACATCAAGAATTTTGAGTTTTCTAACTGAAAAGCAACAAAACTTATCACCTACATTTTTATTTAGACAAGATTACATGAAGCATCACTATATACTACCCAAAAAGACCACATTTTCCGTACACGTGGACGTGTTGCACGTTAAGTGCCAAGTTAAATCGTAATCCCGGCCTTACATAGCATAAAGTTGCCTCATTTCGTAAGTTTACCATTACTGTGTTGATTTTATTCATCAATTTACGGAAAATGGCAGACAATTATTCTACTCCAATCAGCAATCAATTTACCCTCAGAACATTTTCACTTCCGTAAGCGATTAACTAAGCAGGATAATCAAATCATTAGTAAATATAGTAAAAATGCAGTTACTTACAGGAAACGAAATATGCACTCGTGCCCCTGTAGAGACAACATTAGTGGTGCGAAGAACGTTCCTCGTCTGCAAAACATTTCTAGTCACAGCAGGAGCTGCTTTGATTACAGATAGTAAAGGAAACATTATTCTTTTCCGGCAAAAGTAATTGCTGTAAATATGGAGAACCTTGCTCAACAGCAGAAAGAAAAGACAAATTTCTTCGACCTGTTCTCAGTGTTGACAGGATCACGGCAAGTAATTTTCCTTCTCGCATTACAAGAATTTCCCGTTAAATACATTTTTGGATATTATGAATGTATGTTTGTGGGTAAGTGCAGCGCTATGTCATTATGTACTTATCATAATAGACGAAAATAGCCACGAACATTGCCGCTACTCAGGATATATATATAGTGAGAAATATTAAATTAAAATGTGAATGTTACAGTAATGGCTGGTTTACATGTATTCAGATGTTAAGTGATTACCTACATTTTAAATTAACTTTAAGTTAATTTCGATAGGCCCGGAGTTTGGACGTGGTGTTAGTTAAGCTGTTTAGTTCGATCAAAATGGACGACCAATAACGTCTTGTAGTGAACCACGCGTCCACGAGCTCCTTGTGCCCACCCTGACCACCGCAGTAACATCAAATGCACCAGCTACAGAGGGCCACACCAAACTCATCAGGCCAAGAGTGCGTAGTGCAGATTGACAAAAAAAGGAACTTGCACTTTCCTGCCAACAAGGATTACATAACTAAAGAGACCGCCCTACTTATTTATTAAAAAGGTAACACTTTTTATAAATTAGTAGACGAAACTATGTTCACACCAAAGCCACAGCTTTTGGGCATACAGACAATTTCTCGTTACCTCGTAGCAGCTCGTCCCGTGACATACGATGTGATGCACCGCCAAGGGGAATCGAACTGGCCTGTACGGCGAAGCTGAAGTGCTAAGTGCCGCAAAGTGTAACCAGTAACGTGCAGCATTTTTATAAGCACATCAAACAATGTCGTCTCAATCACAGCTACAGTCAGAGGTGTGTTTTATTGTATTAAGAGCAATCGAACATGGCAACACACACCCCTTTGCAAGGTGAAATCATCCATCCCTTGAGGAGACAGCCACCTGGCAACACTGTAGCCAGTGAAATACAAGCGTATCACAGGAAGTGAAATACAGTCACTTTCGAAAGGAAGCATAATAATGTACGTAATGTTTAGTTACCAAAGAGCAATTATGTTTTCAAAAAGGGATATTGCCTCTCAAGTCCCCCTTCCTTGTAGTCTGTTGTTTAGTGTGGTGACCCTCCCCATCAACTGCACGAATTTATGCGATGTAGCAGTATCGATTAAGGCGACGATATTCCACTCATTCAAGCTTATGGGTATTCTGATCAGTTAATCACTGGCGAAGCTAACCTGGACTAGGTAATGGTGGATATGTTTGTTATTGATAGTTTCGGGAGTTCCGATTATCCATACATATATGGCAGCAAGGCAGGTTTGGTGGGCCCTTCCTACTATTAACGTCCCGGATTTTGGGATTGTCCCTTATGCCACTATTACATTCGGACATCTGGGTGTCCACAGTATTGCTCTGCGCCACTGTCCACCCGCCTTTGCTGCATGCATTAAAATTTTATGCCCTGATTTTCTTACTTTTCTCACTGCTGTTCTTAGGAAGTGTTGTGTTCCGTTGAACACAGTGGGCTGTAAGGCCAGTCGGTATTCGTGTCTCACCATTTCCACGATCGTTATGAACACGTCTTCCTCCGGGACCTGTGGATATTGTGTGTCGTCTAGACGTAACTTTCGGCTTACGTATATGTCCAGGTCTTCGGTGACACCTTGTTCCTCGTTAAACAGGGCGACCTGTTGTTTTAACATTGTATATGTGTTCGCATATCTGACAGTAAATTTGCGTACGAATTGTCTCCAGGACATGTTGTATTCTGTGGCTGACCCCCACCATGCTTTCGCTTTCCCAGGTAGTTGGTTCCCTATTACACTTGCCAAATCTTTCTCGCTAACCCTGTACCATTGTAATCTGGTAGTGCACTCTTAGGGTACGCACGTCCGTCCTCATTCACCTGTCTGGCCGGACAAGTTTGGTAGTGTCTGAAATTTGGCGGGTTCTTGTAATTCTGCCTGGTTAGATTTGTCCTGTACTCGGGGGCTTATGGCCCAGGTGTTTCGAACTGTGTCCCGCCTGGTCCTATCATTCACTGCTATGCGGGCATGGGTGGCATGAGTTCCATCCACTGGGTTTGTTGGTTATTTAATCTCAGCACAGGTTGGGTGAACACTTCATTTTCCTTTTTATTCGTGTGGGTTCTGGTATGGTCCCATATTGGGCTATGTACTTTTGTTGACACTGTTTACTCTTAAACATTCCCTCGCGGACCGCCTGCCATTCCCCCGCGGACACACACATATTGTGAAAACTAGTGTTACACTCTTTGCAGTTTATCCACATATTTTCTGGGTTCACAGAATAGTCTTCTCGACATATTGAACCCTGGTTGTTGTTTGGGTACTCACCGGTTGCTGGCTGAAGCTCGTGCTCTGGGTGTTCTAGCTGACATGTTGTCCACTGTTCCGTGCATTGCAAGCACTGGAACTGATGGTTCCGCAGTGTAATACATTCTGGGTGGTGTGGGCATTTCATATGTATTACGTGTTGGTGTGTAGCACTGTGCATGGAGTCTGTGCCAATCCCCACACACGTGAATCGCGGGCAGCTGTTGGCGACCGCTGTTGAAGCAAGTGGAAGGAGGTAGTATGAATCGTATTCTGTAGGCGGGCTAATGCATATACCTGAGCGGTTGTTATATTTGTCGAAGGGATCGAGTGTTCGGGGTTTTTCGCACTGAACTCACTTCCGACAGGTGGACGGGGTACGGTTGGATTGTGCCCCATTTCTCACTGTCTTTTGTATATCACACGATGTGGTTGCACATAGAACACGCGATTGACGCGACGCGATAGCCCGGTCTTTAGTAGTAATCGCGGACCATCTTCTTGGAAGGAAACTGCCTTTACCATTCACTGGCTCTGTTCTAAAAATTGTCAACATAAATTTCACATAAATTTACCAGACTTGCAGCTTCTTCCTGGTTATTAGCTAGAATATGGCAGCAGCCATTTAGTCTGGAGCAAGCATTTATGGGAGTAGGACGTGCAATCACGACTCCAGGGCACTTGACCTATTTTTGCAATCTCCACAGTTGACAATAGCGTATCCACTTTTTTTAAGGAACATTTAAGAATTTAATGTCTCCCGCCTGGGAGGATCGCCTCTCCACCTCCTGCAGACTCATTTAGCTCCATTAGCTTAATAACGATGTAAGACGTAACGCACTTCCTCACTTTTTCCCTGCACTAGCCATTTTTGTGAGTCAGAGCCACTTCAAACTATTCGAGCTACGTACATTTATGTACAAGACTTTGTAAAGGAGGAATAAAACTATGTTAAACCCTATTTTATCGCCTTTTGTTATCAGGTCTGGCCTCTTATCGCCATGTCGGGAGCTGGATCCACCAACCAGCACACCCAGGTTTATTTTGTGTTTTATTTTCAGTGCAAATTACTAGAAGTTTTAACATGGTTCTAGTGTGGAGGCTTAAGTCGTAGTGGATAGAGAATGAAGTTGAGGATGGAATAGTGGTGTCCTACCCACGCCGAAAATTTTTGTGATATAAATGACTTATGCAATTTGAACGGTGCCAACTCGTATATCGGCTAGCTCGGACGAATACGGAAGTCTCTTACTTCGGGTACATGGTCGTCGACCATTTGGCGAATATCCTCCTATGCTGCTACAAATTTAAGTCGTCACTGAGAGGGGTTGTCAGAGCCCCCTGTCACGCTTCTGTATTACATAGTGTAAACCAACTAACTAAATTATTTACCGAGAGTTTACCTGGAGTGGGCCACGTCCCGAAGCACTTATGTGAAATGGGTTAACCATAAACAATAACACGAACATTCGTTTCTCTATTTTATGTGAAGAATGTAACACAATTACATCACGCCCATGCACTTGAGAGGAGATACACAACTTAAGTGGGCCTGGTCCTTATAGCCCACCAGTAGCCGATGCGAAGTTAAAAGCCTATAATGGCGAGAGAAAAAATTAGACTTGATGAGTTACATCTCCGGGGCACACGAGTCTGTGTAGAAGGTACGGTTCTGTCTCCTTGGGGGGGAAGAGATAGCAAAGGTTCTGGTAAGATAAATTTGAACACCACTTGATCGACGAAAAATTTTGAAGTTCCCCGGGTACACAAAACATGCCCGACACCTATGCTCACTTTATTCAGACTAACTTGGCGCCAGCAGGCAAAGGGAGAGGGTGCTGTTGCCTACCACATAAAAAAAAGAGGAATTTTTATATGACCTAGAAAAAATTTCATGTTGTGGTTAATATTAGGTACATGAAATACTGGTACATGAAAATATAGATTGATTTGGGATGTCATTCCTCGCTGGGAAGTCTCTGTAAATTTTTTCTAGTCATTTCAAATGTACATTTCAAACTGTGAACATTAACTTCGTGTAATCTAAGTGATTTGAGCATCCATTATTTTTAATTGGTAAATTTTATATTTATAGGTTAGGGGCAAATGGCCGGAACTGCTGTAGTGATTTTATGTTTCTTTACCAAAAATTGCTCAAGTAGCTTTTCAAGATATCTAATACCTAAGACATATTACAATGCACTTTAAAAATTACTCTTATTATTACATATGCTACTTGCTCGGATTAAGAGTTTTGTTTATACAACATGGCATTATGTTACCATCAATTATCACGTGTCTTTACATCCTTTTCGAAGATAACATTATCTGATATATAATAAATTATGAGTATTAAAATGCAGTATGTCAACACCATCAAATATCTATGATTAGTAAGCTACCTCGTGTAAATTTAATGTGTTTAACTTGGTCAGTGTGATTCCATAAAAAATGTGACTATGTGGGTCGCAGGACCAGTGCCTCTCATGTGCGAAGAGAAGGCATGCAAAGACACACTCACTGAACTGTTCCATTTGTGTGCCTCGCTGTGTTGGTGCGTCATGACATGGTCGGGAGTCTGCTAACACGCAGACCACATAATTTTTTATTACATCAGTGTGTAAATGGCATGTGAAATGGACCTTCAATCCCGCATGTCTAACGTTACATAGCTAACAGTTTAACTTCAAAGATGTGGAGGACCAGGGTAGTATGAGCCACTTGGCTGGTCGACTATGACCTGCCTTATCAGAGCAGCCGGTAAAGTATCAACAATATATCGCTGGACCAGTGAATGCATTCCCATCAGAAACTTGCATGACCTACCATACATATGCGACATCACCATAATTCTCCCCGTCGTCACCGTTGTCAAAGTACAGTGAAGGATATGCGAGTTGGCACAACTTCCGGTTGTTGGTTGGTTGTTGGTGTGTGTGTATATATATATATATATATATGTATTGGTTGGTTCTAAAATATCTGTATTCGCTGTTGGTGGTTGGTATTGTAGCGAGTTGGAGTACCTTGCACTTTTACCACCAACCAAACATACAAAATAAGCGAGAGTTTCCCAGTTTCTGAACTAGCGACAGTGTAAAAGCTTAGAAATAATAGGAAATAATGGTAAAAAGTAAATATATTCGTATCAATCTGACGATAATACATGGGGGCTTATTCTAAGTTATTCGTTAATTTTTCGTATTTCAGTTATGTTACGAAACCAAAAAAAAAAATACGAATTAAATCTTCGAGAAAGGCAATTTTGTATTCTATGTCATATTTCGTTACTGCCCTCAGAGACTTCGGCAATGTTCGGGTTTTCCTTAGCGAATGCAAGATGGTAACATTATGTACATGAACTTGCACTTAATTGTAAGAGATTGNGTATTGTAGCGAGTTGGAGTACCTTGCACTTTTACCACCAACCAAACATACAAAATAAGCGAGAGTTTCCCAGTTTCTGAACTAGCGACAGTGTAAAAGCTTAGAAATAATAGGAAATAATGGTAAAAAGTAAATATATTCGTATCAATCTGACGATAATACATGGGGGCTTATTCTAAGTTATTCGTTAATTTTTCGTATTTCAGTTATGTTACGAAACCAAAAAAAAAAAATACGAATTAAATCTTCGAGAAAGGCAATTTTGTATTCTATGTCATATTTCGTTACTGCCCTCAGGGACTTCGGCAATGTTCGGGTTTTCCTTAGCGAATGCAAGATGGTAACATTATGTACATGAACTTGCACTTAATTACAAGAGATTGTTAAAAAAATTATGAATACTTAAGCTTGAAAACATTAATAAACGAAAGCACGATATGCCTTAAAATATTTTGTTTGCGTTTAGTGATTTTTAAATGTTAGTATTAAATATATAATGTTAACTAGGAAAAAGGTATATTTGGTTCGTCAAGTGTTTCAAGTTTGACGTCGGCAACATATTGNTGTTAAAAAAATTATGAATACTTAAGCTTGAAAACATTAATAAACGAAAGCACGATATGCCTTAAAATATTTTGTTTACGTTTAGTGATTTTTAAATGTTAGTATTAAATAAATAATGTTAACTAGGAAAAAGGTATATTTGGTTCGTCAAGTGTTTCAAGTTTGACGTCGGCAACATATTCTTTTCTAACTCGGTTGAGCATGTAATGATTACACATAAATATGATGTAATTATGTATGCACTATGTTATAATAGACAGAATGTACGCCGATAAGAGAGGAGACAGAACTTTGGTCATCATATATACGAATATTATTCTCGACGACCAATTTACTGTTTGGTTGCAAGATATTTCATTCCCGGTTATTTATTTATTTTTAATACCAAGATGATAAAATAGGCGATAGAGATCAAACTAGAAACAGTATTGTTTCTAGTCGATTGTATTTCTATCAATGTGGTATAAATTTTCACTATATTATTTGACGTCGTCGAGGTTACCCAAGGCTGGTTGGATGTTAGATTGCCCGGCACCATAATTAAGTGGTGAGCTAATGAAGAGGGTCGTCTAGTCGACGGCCCATGGGGACCCTGGTAATCCTCCGTCAGTTTTCTGATGTGTGTCGCGTACTGACGGTTGCACTTTTTATATCTGATGGTGAGACTGTAGGCCATCTCGTACGCCTGAAATATGTTAACGAATGTGGGGGATGCTACAAAGGATGCCCTACAATGAATTGACACTGATTTCACTTGGATGAGCGGAGTATTCACTGTCCTTGCTACAGGTGAATAATGCATGAATGATGCATGATAATGGACCTAGCACTTAAGTGGTGAAAAACATGTGGTTTTATATTGAGACACTATTGCGTTAAACTCTCCGGTGAGAGGGTGGTTGGCTCTCCCCTCAGTACATTAAAGATAATACAAATGTTCTGGTGAATAATATATTACTATTGTAGTTAAATGATTGCAGCCNTACTGACGGTTGCACTTTTTATATCTGATGGTGAGACTGTAGGCCATCTCGTACGCCTGAAATATGTTAACGAATGCGGGGGATGCTACAAAGGATGCCCTACAATGAATTGACACTGATTTCACTTGGATGAGCGGAGTATTCACTGTCCTTGCTACAGGTGAATAATGCATGGATGATGCATGATAATGGACCCAGCACTTAAGTGGTGAAAAACATGTGGTTTTATATTGAGACACTATTGCGTTAAACTCTCCGGTGAGAGGGTGGTTGGCTCCCCCTCAGTACATTAAAGATAATACAAATGTTCTGGTGAATAATATATTACTATTGTAGTTAAATGATTGCAGCCTATATGCAGGTACTGAGGGGGCTCGCAGAGTGGGCGACTGATGCCGCCGGTCTTGTCCGGGTGCTGAGACGAACTGGGCGAGTCATGTCTACTGCCGTCAACAATTGACTAGAACCAACATCAAATGCCGAACAGTGAAACATTACAAGAAAACTCTGTGATGTGATTATAATGTTGAAAAATAGAACGAATTAAATTTAACACATTGGCAACATCCCTGTTTATTAACAAATGTCTGTAAATTTTGAAGCTGTGAAATTGACGGGGAATATCACCAAACTAAATTATTTGTTGCAATGCCGGAGGCCTTTATACACAATCTCTATTTTAGAAAAACATAATTACTCTTATATTAATACACAATAAATAAGTTACTACATATTCTCGTAAAAGTGTATGAATTTCACTTCCGATGATGCTTTTAATTCTACTGGCTATAGTGTTGCAGGTGGCTGTCTCCTGAAGGGATGGACGAGTCCACCTGGGCAAATGGGTGTGAAATGCCATGCTTCATTGCCATTTATACAAAGAAAAACACCTCTGGCTGTAGCAGTGAATGCGGTGACTGTGATCAATATGTTTGTAAAAATTCTGTACACTACTGCATGAAACTTTGGGGCACGTATCTCTTCAGCCCTGACCCACCAGACAGTTATCGTCATCCGGTGGTGTGTTGCTTCGTATTTAGCTGCGCGAGCTATGAGGATGCAACGATCAATTGCCAGTGTGCCCAATGGCTGTGTCTTTGGGGTAATCACCGTTTTGGACTACCTACCCATTTATTAAAAGGGTTACCTCTTGTAATACATGAGTAGGGCGGTCTCTTGAGTTGCATAATCCTTGTCGGCAAGAAGGTGCAAGTTCCGTTCTTTTCGACCCGCACTATGCACTCTTGGCCTGATGTGGTTGGTACAGCACGTTGTAGCTTGTGTAGTTGTTGTGACTGCGACAGTCAGAGTGGGCACAAGGAACTCATTTAAGCATGGTTCATGTCAAACTTCCCCGCTTATGGTTACCACTTGACAGCGCAGTCCCCCATGTGTCCCATCACGCCGCTAGACACAACAAGTAGTGAGTGGCTTCAGCTTGTGGTTTGGCCTCATTGCATAAAGCCCGCGCCTTTGGGAGCTGAGTCCGGCTGCTGCTGGGGGGGGGGTCAGGGTGCTGACCCCAGTGAGGCTGACATCCCGTGACATGCATGTGTTGAGGGTGGGGGTTGTCCCCACTACATGTGATGCATGCTGGGCGGATCAGGCGATGTGGCCGCTTGGAGCGGGGGANTGAGGGTGGGGGTTGTCCCCACTACATGTGATGCATGCTGGGCGGATCAGGCGATGTGGCCGCTTGGAGCGGGGGAGAGCGGTGGTAGACCCCTCCTCCTNAGTCCGGCTGCTGCTGGGGGGGGGGTCAGGGTGCTGACCCCAGTGAGGCTGACATCCCGTGACATGCATGTGTTGAGGGTGGGGGTTGTCCCCACTACATGTGATGCATGCTGGGCGGATCAGGCGATGTGGCCGCTTGGAGCGGGGGAGAGCGGTGGTAGACCCCTCCTCCTCTGCTCCTCTCACTCCTCTTCGCTTTTGCTGATGTGGTGTGGAGGTCAGCGCGATGTGGGTGTTGGCGACGGGGAAGGAGAGGGCCCCGATAAAGGGCTGTGAAACTCCGTTACACTCCCCCCATCGGTTTGTCTGACGTCCTCCAGTGTGATGTCCCCCGCTGTTTGTCCTGCTGAGGGCTCTGCGGTGGAGCCATCGAGGGAGCTGTCCTGTGGGGAGCTCTGCCCCACAGGTGTCTCAGGTGACTCACCATCGGCAGCGTCCCGGGTGATCAGTGCCATGATGCAGGGTTTCACGATGCTGCGGTTTGACCCTTCCAGGCTCGAAGTGATGCGTTCAGTGTTGATTATTGTTCTTGGTGGTGGCTGTCCTCCCTCGGGTGATTCTTCCTCCTCCACGTTATTTATGGATGTCGAAATGCCAGGCGTCGTGGCGAATAAGAGGGGATGGTGAATCTTTCCATCGCTGCCGGGAATCTGTATCCCGACTTCAATTCTGGCAGCGATTGGTGTGTTGTTTTGGTGATGCTTGACACCCTGCTGGTCAGGCGTTGTGATGCTTGGCATCTTCAATGCCAATCAGAGGTCGTCGCAGTGGACGGTGTCCCTCCTCCTGCTGCTCAGCCTGATGAGATATGTCGTGTATTCCAGCGTCTTCACCACTGTTTGTGGTCCGCTCAATTTCTGGGCGAACGCGGTGCAGAAGTTCTTCGAACCACTGGATATTCTATGTTCTCTGACATAGACTACTTGGCCAGGTGCCAACCGTCGTGGTGCTCGTGTGGTGGCAGGCATCCATCCCTCAATGTAGCGTTCTTGGTTACTGCGAGCTGATTTTAACTCTTCCTCCCTGCACTGTCTTCTGGCTGTCCCATCTTCTTGTTCGCCCTTATCCTCTGTTTGGCATGTGGCAAACTCTCCAGGTAGCATTAGTTCATGACCCTGTAGAATCGCTGCTGGAGTCTGCCCTGTTGCTAGATTAATCTGCCACCTTAGGTGAATAGGGTGGCAGGTAGATGTTCGACCCAGCTGGAATGGTCCTTTCCCACTCTCATGCGTAACTGGGTCTTGAGATTTTGCTTGCACCTCTAGCTAGGGTTTTTCCTTGGGTGGTATGTTGGAGTTGTATGGTACCCCCACCAAGTGCACAGCTCACGCCAGTACCTCCCAGTGAACTGGGTACCGTTGTCTGTGAGCAATGTCTTTTTGTGCCCTCAGCGAGGGTATAACTTCGTTTCCAGTGCCCGCGCAATGGTGCGTGCCTGTGCACTGGAGACTGGGCAAGCTTCTGTAAATCTGGAAAATGTGTGACGACCAGGATGAACCTCTTCCCTGTGGAAGTGCGGGAGTTGGGGCCCATGAGATCTAAGGACACCATCTCGAATGGTTCCTTCGGCATCTGTGTTGCTGTTGAGTCACCCCATCTGTTCTTCTGCTCTTGAAGTGGTTGCAGGGGACACACTCCTTCACATACCTGCATACATCCCTGCTTGCTCCTTGCCAGTGGAAATGTAAGTGGACATTCCTGGCTGTCTGGTTAGCCCCAGGATGACCAGCAAAATGGCTACTGTGGTTGTGCCTTAGTACGTGTTCTCGTGCTCCTTTTGGTACATAGAGGCACCAGGTCGTATCGGGATACTGCCGACGGGTCTTGACATGTGTTTTCCGGATGCACCACCACTCACCATCTTCCTGTACGATTTTCGCCTTCTCTGCCTGTGTTTGTGCGCATTGATGTTGTGCATTGATGACCAAGGTCTGAATTTCATCTAGCCTGGGTTCTGTGTATGATGTGACCTCCATGACATTGCAGATTACTGACTTGTCGTCTATTGTTTGCCGTAACACACTTTGTTGTGAAATCGGTGTTACTGTGGGTTTTTGAGGACGTGTTGGTGCATGCTGTTGCTTTGGCCTGGGGTAAGAGTGTTTGGCTTGCCTACCCTGTCAGTTCATTTCCTGCTGGTGATTTCCTGCCATTGTTTACATTCTCGTGCACGTGCCTTTTGAGGTTAGGACATGTGGTGTTGAGGCCTGAACAATACCTGCATGGAAAGTGGTCCTTCCCTTCTAACTATACCTGTTTGCATGGCTTCATCTTCTGCGTTTGGGCCAGCTGTTATGGGTGTAGCAAGTCGGCTATTCCCTGTGTTGTTGTGTGTTGTTTGGGTCGCCCCTTTCATGCCATGTCCAGTTGATGACTGTATGTTCTTGTTCCATGTTATGTGGTCACAGGGCTATGGTTGGTGTGGCCCATCCCATTAACTGTGATGTGATTTATTTTCGATATTGGCCTGGTCTAGTAATGATGTGGACCTCACGAACTGTTATTCTCTGCCATGTATTAGTGGTGCCAGGGCCAATTTGAATTCTGATCCATCTTTCAATGCAATTACCTCCAAAAAATCTGGGTCTAGCATATGTGGATGAAAATGTGTAATGATGTTGATATTTCGGGTGGCAAATGTTGTTAGTGTCTCATAATCACCATGTGACAAAGAAATGACATAGTTTTGAGCTTTCAGTGACCCATACTTGGAGTTGATATGTCTGAGGAAGGCACTTTCGAACTCGGTCCATTGTATGCCATAGTGGTTAATGGACAGCCACCATGTGCGTGCCTCCCCCGACAGCTGGCCTTCTATGCAGCTAGGCCACTCTGCTTCACTAACATAGTGCCTGCTCAATCGTAATGTGCAGTCGCTCAGGAACGCTTTCAGGTCCTCTTTGGTGTTTCCTGCATAGGTTGGCAGCTAATGGAATCGGTCTGGTGTCGTGCTTGTCCCTGTGGTAGGTGCTGCAACTGCTGTTGTTGTTCTTGCCTGGTGTGGCAAAAGCCACACGAAGCCCTGGATGGTGTGTGGCACTAATGGGTTTCCCCATGGTGCTGCTGCTCCGTCCATGCATGTTGAGTGTCCTAGCGGGCTGTGTTGTCGGCTGTTGTTCTGACTGCCCCCAGTGAAGGGGCATGGGACCATCACTCGCGATACATACACTCTCTGTTCGCACCCAAAACATCCCGAGATGTGTTTGACCATGTCCTGTTCGGTTTGTAGCACTGTTTGTTCACACTCACTGCACCGAATTCTGTTATGGTTGTCTGCGGTTGCATGTTCTGTTCTTGTGAGGCACTCGGCGTGGTAATTCTTGCGACAAATTATGCACGATATTGTTCCGTCACATATTCCTGAAAATGTGAACTCTTTGCGCATCATCGTTTGCTAAAAAAATATTTAAAATTGAATTTTCTAAAGATTGTTTTGTTGGTTTTGAATTTAAAAATGGTTCTTGTGGCTTTTCGAGTTCACACTAGCATGCGCATCTGTTGAGGCTGAAGTTGCCTCGGACCACTCGCGGTCGGTTACAGACTGTACATAATGGCACTCGTTTGCCATTCGAGGTACTGCTCCATGCATTTGCTATTAGTTAAATATTATTTTGTTTAATGTCCTGCGCGAGTCGTCTCGCGTTTGCTAATCCCCCGCACGGACATTTTGTTTATATAATGGATTTCGTTCAGTTGTTGGTCGCACACATTTGAGGCACAAAATTTGTGGTTTCCCATTGGTGGTGGTCCAATTTAATCTGTAGGTATTCAGCCCTATATCGGCCAAGTGGCTTGGGGCGGTTGCCATGGTTACATGTCGCTTGATGACGCGGAAGCCGTATCTATTTCTACACTCCACGAGGTGGTAGCATCCCGTTACTTCTGAGGAGTTTTTGGGGGTGGGGTAGTGGCCGCTTCACTTCCGGGCAGTGCGTTTCTACATACTCCCTGCCCATCAATGGCAGCGCTAGAGAAAATTTGGATTGTTTGCTGACAAAAATGGCTAATTGCCACCAACAAAGCCAAGTGCGCGTTGATCGTCAACAAAGCCATGTCATATTTTCCAAAGGAAGTAATTTGGTTGTTTACATTTTTTAAAAAAATTGCTCTTTAGCGCTACGTATCGGTAAATTAACAAACAACATTTTTAAAAGGATATTTTAAATATATATGTATTTATGTCCTGATATTTCATAATAAACAACTGTTATTAAATAATAAATACCTTCACAATAGCGACCCTACACTGCTGTTCACATGGTTCACAAATTACAACAGTAAGGTTATTTAGTGTTTTTAAAATAATTTTTCTGAAATATATTTTGGTGTTTCTTTTATGATTGAAGGCACATTATTTCGCGATTCTCTTATTCCAGCTTCAAAAACAGTATGTACCACATACCAACCAATTTTTCTGTTTGTATGCGATAAAATCCTTGGCCCAATAGTCAGTGTTGGTGTTGGCGAGAATTGTTTTGCGGTTGTGACAACATATAACACTAAACTCTTAAGAAAGGCGAACCAATTCTTTTGTTTTTTACTTGGAATCTGAATTTTCATAACTAAGCGGACGAGTCTTATATTGCTAATATTTTAATCTTTTTAAACAAAATTTTCTTCTATAATTTGTTAGAAAAAAAGATTGTTTTTTTTTAAAGCTACAAATTATGTGCGCTGCATCTTATAAAAACTTAATATTGAGATAACTTACACTAATTTGTCTGCAATCATGCATTTACTTCACTAAATCCTGCAAATAAAATTTATTTGTATGGTTTGCTTTATGTTCTCTGTCCTTAAACATTAGAGTTTTAATAATAAATATTGCTGGTTACATATTAGCAATATTTGTTATCAGGTCCAGTAAAATATTTTTATTTTCAGGATTATATCCCGCCTTTTTAAGCTTTTTCACTGTCACTCTTTCAGTACCTAGTGCACGCTCTCTGATTGGTCGGTTGGGGGTAAAAGTTCAATATATTCCAACTCGTTACAGCACCAACCAACAACTGAGAGTTGAAATGATTTTAGGACCAACCACCAAACATCAACACCAACCGCCAACCACCCATTGTGCCATCTCACATATATCGTCATGTACTCCAACAGCGACCAAATCAACTGCCACCTTACACCAGAATAACGAAAACTTGGTGTATCGATATTTTATTTCGATTAATCGAGACAACAATCGGAAATCATGTCATAGTTTCGGCCCTTCCGCTAGATGGTTTCGTTTTTTATTTTGTGTGTGGTATTTCCATACTCTCCACTCGTCTTCTCAGTTAGTCTGTGACCCACTGTGTGCAGCGTTCATCCGGAGTATAATACTGTCACGCTCTCACCTCGGCAGCCCGCCCTAATCGCTACAGTCGTAAGGAATATAACATGAGGGAAATAGTGCATCTGCAAGCTGGCCAATGTGGTAATCAAATTGGGTCGAAGGTGAGTGAATATTAAAGTTTTTAAATAGACTCCAGATTTTCGCTCGGTAACGTGATTTGTAATAGGGTGCTCACCGGTATTTTACAGAGAAAATTAAAACTTATAAAATATTGCAAAACGTGAACTGACTAATCATATTGTTAAGGATTTTGATCATTAATGCGTGCTCTGAAATTTCCTGTGGCAACCTGAAAGAAGGTACCATATAAAACTTATGGAGATTTGTAAATGCGTTTATCATGGTCGCCGGCAGCAGGGTGCAATGAGGGTGCACTTGCACTTCCCTGTCAGGAAAGAAAATGCATAGAAAAATTTACATTTCTAGGTTGCTGTCCAAATTTGTTCATCACCTTGTCAATAAATTCAGTATCCTCCTCTACTCTTTTCCTGTGAACACTGAGCATGCACAGGCCGCTTAGCCTCGCGTCTCCCATCGTTGAGCGATTCCACGTCTTGACACGTCGTAACGTGCTAAATGTACGTTCAATGCTACATGTTGCTGGAATAGTTAAACCGATTTTGATTGCCTCGCATACCGCTGGGTAAAACGGAGTAGCTTGAGCAATTACATCTGCGTATTCAACAGATTCATTAAAAACCACATTATTTGCTTCATTTGTCTTCATCTCGTACCATGTGGTAGCCTCGGCAATACAATTATGTAGACCATACGGAGGTTCTGTACATCTTCTGCTTTCGCTAAAAATGCTGATTTGTCTAATTTTCTCATTTTCTGGGTGAAGCTGCATAAGCGAAAATGCTTTCTTGTGTGTTGAAGAAAATNACAATTATGTAGACCATACGGAGGTTCTGTACATCTTCTGCTTTCGCTAAAAATGCTGATTTGTCTAATTTTCTCATATTTTCTGGGTGAAGCTGCATAAGCGAAAATGCTCTCTTGTGTGTTGAAGAAAACCGATTTTTTATTGAAGAAATAATAGAATCTAAGTATGGGATAGATAGATATTCTGAAAAATTCTTCCACATTTGCAGATGATCAATTTTATCTGAAAGTCTGTTTTGCCACTACTCGAGGACGCTTAAATTCAACATCCAGTTTTTCGCAAATTTTTTGAGCTTTCTCGAAAATGACCGCAAACTCCATAGGCATTATCGCGATGAGATTGAAGCACATCAGTTGATTTATTTACGTGATCGTGTATTGCCTTTATAATCATATTCACTTCTTGTAATTGATTGCACACGGGTTCAAGTTTGTCAGAATAGGCAGAAATTACTAAAAGTGTCACAATGTATGTTGGAGTAGCTGCAGTCGTGTAGAGCTGATACGCTTTGGTTTTCGTTTTAGAGTTCGACGCGTCCTGCGAAAGTTCTTCTAAAACTTGAACAATAATCAAAACTTTTTCAGAAAATTTTCTGATACTTTCGTACTTTGCTGTCTAACGAGTTTTACAAAATAGAGGTATATTTGGAATTTTATTACGCCGCAACGTACTCTCTAAAAAAAATTTGTCCTTTGTAGTCCCAGCAGTATTTCTCACTTCACTGACCGTATTCAGGTCATTAATGACAAGATTCAATACATGGCTTGCACAGTGGAAAAATAGGGCTGAAGGATATTTATCATTAATAATTTTCTGAACACCACCTATGTGACCTGCCATTGCAGCACACCCGTCGTATCCTTGGCCAACAAGTTTATTTAAATCAAAATACAATCTTGCAGGAAGCGAATAAGAGTTTCCGAAATGGCTTTTGCGTTCAATTCTTGTACCGGTACATATCCGAGGAATTTTTCACAAATTATTGGTTTTTTATCTTTATCATAACGTAGATAGCGAACACCAATCGATAATTGCTNGTTTTTTATCATCTTTATCATAACGTAGATAGCGAACACCAATCGATAATTGCTCTGTGCCACTAATATCAGCAATCTCATCAGCCAAAACCGAAAAAGCCGAAGCATGTTTCACCTCAATTATTTTGCTTTTCAGAACATCGGAACAAATTTCAATCAATTCGTTTTGAATTTGATGCGATATGTATAAGGAATTTTTTGCTCCTGATTCTAAATGATTCTTCAAAATCTCGTCTCCCAAGTCAACTCGAAAATGTAGCAGGTCTGTAAAAACCGAACCCTCGTCCACTTTCCCACGAGGTGGAAGTTCATGTCGCCCGCAAAATAAAATTGTTGATACGGTAGATAGAAGTTTAACGATTTTCTTAAACTTCCTTGTGATATGCCGTATATAAAGATTCATGAACGCTTAGTCCCCTTCTATCCATGATCTTTTCAAATTTATTTGACGAAGCCAGTGCGTCACAATGCCACTTAATGTCGCATGAGGCTGTGCATCTTCATGAAACTTGATATTTGAGGCAAGGAGAAATATAAACTGTCCTTGTAGACCGCGCTGCACTGGAGGCCGAAATAAAACACCTATCCTGCATAGAGGTCCCTTTGCTATATCTGAGTAGGCTAACCACGGATATGTTGTAAGCCATTCATGTCGGAAAGCTCGTTTAGCATCAAGGTTAGTCATTTTTTAAGTTGTACGTTTTACTAGGGTTCCAAGGATGTCTTAGTAATTTCAAACGTAGATCATTATTGACTTGATAACCGAGGTCCAAACACAACCCAATATCCAATAATGAATTAGTTGTGCTTCTGCTAGAAAAATCGAGCGATGCAACTGCTTGAAAATATTTACGCGCAGAGCTGGTACCTTTAAGCAAAAAGGATTCTTATATAATAAATAAACTAATCAATTAACGCATTCAAAAAAAAAAAATCAAAAATATTTCATGAAATGATATGTATACTTTACCAATTTTTGTGATAGCAAATCAGGTAACATTTAAGTAGCGATTTTAAAAGTTTTTATTAATTTATAAAGCTTTCAATTTTTAATGTATATTTTTATAACTTCTATACATAATCATTCTATAGAAAATAATACAAGAGTTTAAATAATGAATAAGTTGCAAATTTTGTTTACTTTTTTTTTATTATGTTTTATGGGTACTGGTTACTATTTTTTTCTTTCAGTGTAGTATAACAAAAATGTGTAGTATTTTCTATTAATATTTAGTTTTTGAGTCTTATTTTCCTCTGTATGCCGATAATAAACAATAGATTAAATGATTTGGGTAGAAACACACACAACATACCCGGACTATCTAGTCTGTCTGTATCCGGCCTGGATGTCTTAATATGAAGTGAATCACCTTCATCAGAATGATTACGTTTTTTACACAAAAAACGTCTCGTGTCACTCACAAAAATTAATAAGCTACACAACTACTACCTAAAAAGGACTATAAATAGTCTCTGTTTAAGCAGATTTATTACAGACAACTGATTCGCGCACTATCGACAACTACAATTATTAATAAACAATTATTAATAGGTACAATTAGAACAGCGTGAACTGACGCGGTTGCAGGCGGGAAATCCCCCGCGTCCGTCGCGCGGCAGCGGTGATTCCANCGCGCACTATCGACAACTACAATTATTAATAAACAATTATTAATAGGTACAATTAGAACAGCGTGAACTGACGCGGTCGCAGGCGGGAAATCCCCCGCGTCCGTCGCGCGGCAGCGGTGATTCCACGAGCAATAATGCCAACCATCGACTACAGAGATTAAGTATGTTTTCGATGAGCGAAATATATTGAATCAAATACCCGCGCGATTCAAGTACGCCATCGCCGCTAAGCGCAAGGCTCTGAACTGGCGTGCAGTGTTCTCGTCGTGCTGCCAGTACCTATGGGACTTTCAGCGGTGACCATATTATTTTATTAGTTGGAAGTCTTTAGGAAGGTTCAGTGCAGGCCCCTATTGTAGTTTTGTATGTATCTGATGCGTGCATTTTGAGCTACAGCGCCTTGGAAAGGCCGTTTTTTAGCGGTTTTGGAGTACTCTGAATTGATGTTTCTAACGTACGTGATATTTTGAAAATATTTAACAGCTCTCGTCTGAAGTGTGTGTTCTTTTCGTAGATCAGCACGTTGGACGCACGCTTAATAGTTTCGTTGAAAAAACGTGTATTTCGAACACACTGCAACGCAGTTCAAGCGCCAGGTAGACGGGTGCCTTAAGCGATTCATTCCGGAATCCCTCTCTAAAATGCATATTTTGTGTGATTATATCACGACTAAATGTTCCCAAGATACTTTTGGAGCACAAATGTACCTACACAGGGCTTTGAAATTATTATGCTGCCATCGGAGTATATTATCTCTTTTATTCTTCCAAGAAACGTTAGAAATTGTATTTTGTCATGTCCACATGCCACTTTATCGCAACTGTGGGTATTGCTATAGACACTGTTTGACCGTCGCATGTAAAAAAATAACAATTAACGAGAGAGAGGAAAACTCCTGAACGAACACCGAACACGAACAGTACGACGAAGAGAACTAGGAATTTAAAAATGTGAATATAGCTACGATTTTATAATAAAAAAATGTTAGCGCGAGTTGATGCAAAGTTAACGTAACAATTAAGCGCCTTGTTAACTTCAATATGAATGTGCCTTAGGCCTCTCCAGTATGTGAAGCGGCTAGCTCCCTGGAGTGTCGGCACTCTGTACTGTGCTGTCCGCGGCACTTCCTTCTTGCGGAGTAGCGTCACGTACACTATAAACCCGTCGATCAAATGTAAAACTATTAAGTATGGATTTGTAAACGATATATTTGACGATCACGTGAAGTGCTTGGCTTCGTGGTGAAAGATGGACGCGACGGGTTTTTTTAAAAATATGCATTGATATTCACAGAACATTTCCAATAAGCATATGCTGACCAACACTTATGTTTCTATATATTACGTGTAACACACGTCCACGGGAGATCAATGGAGGTTTTCCATTTGGCCGTAGTTGCCGGTGCGCTGTGAAAACGAAGCGAGGAAATGGCAATTGTAGTGTTGCCACCAACTCACATTTGCACCAGACGCACTAACTCCGGAGGAAGTTGAAGTTTTGCACCTATTTCCGTGTGATCAATCACTAGAGCATTAATTACTTTCAGTAATCTAAAAAAAGTCAATTTGAAATAATAGAATTCTTAGTTGGGGTCCAATCAGTGCCGGGCTTGAGTCTAGGCGAACAAGACACCTGCCTAGGGCACTAGTCTCAGGGGGACCTGGCCAGGGGACAAACTGTTTTTTTTTACTAATAAAATCAAATAGGAAAATACAAATATACAATGGTAATTAAATTAAGAGGACACAAGACAAGACAACGCTATTTATTACAGTAGCCAAATAAAATATAAAATAAAATAGGTTATTTTGTTAAATTACCAAAAATGGGGCCCAGACTCTGTAATAGCCTAGGGGCCCTGGGTCTCTAAGTCTGGCCCTGGGTCCAATTATAGGCGTGGACAGATGTATTCACACAAAGTACAAAGAGGATATATATATATATATTGCGTGCTCCATGAACGAACACAATTGCACCTCAAAGGTATATAAGTATTAAATTATTAACAAGGTAATATATTACTATAGTGTATTCGCAGTCTATTCACCCTTTTTGAATCAAACCTTTGAAAAATCACTCCATGTAAGTACCAGTTTGGTTATCTCAAAAGTGTTTTATTTTTTGTTAAATTGGAATTTTACTTATATGTTGTCTTTAAATTACAATATTTCGTTAGTAATATAAATAAAAATAGGGAAAGAACAGGTTGTTGTAAAGCCTACTAAGTATTAGTTTTGATGTAAATTATTATTATTAGAGTTCGCACAATACGGTATGTTGTCCATTTGCTGTAATTTTCTAGACTCGGCTAAGCTTTGTTTGCATGAAGCGGAGTAATAGCGGGGAAGTAGAACTTTAGCGGGGCTTCAGAAAAGTTGAGTGGATACTTGGGTGGCTCTTAACATAGAGGTCTTTAGAGCCTACGAGGTGAGAATGGAGCAGCGCGGGAATGCAACGAGATGTCGGAGGAAACCTGCAGGCCAGCGGCGTCACTTTTGTGTATTTTGGAATGCTTGGAAATCAAAATTTAGGGTGTTAACTTTTATTTTTCAGAGAAAGCGTTCGAAAATTCAGTGTTTGATGTTTAGGTGCATATTCACCAAGTACACAGAATTTTCAGACTGGTTGAACTGGTCGCCCAATCTTTTTAACCCGATTCAACCGAAACAATTTCCGAACATCCGGTGTAAATCGGTTGATTCATCGTTGATTTTCCGAAAACGTAGAACCGGTTCCATAACCATTTTTTCAGAGACAGTTACATTTTAAGTATGTCTATATAACCATATCTGTACACATTTTCCTCTATGCAAACTAGTTCCATCTCCAGATGGAGTCGTACAATCCCAGACCATAACACCACCACCGCAGTGCTTTACGGCACCTTGCAGGTTCTGGATGTCTTTACGGCACCTTGCAGGTTCTGGATGTCTTTACGGCACCTTGCAGGTTCTGGATGTCT
This sequence comes from Clitarchus hookeri, assembly GCA_002778355.1. Taxonomy (NCBI): domain Eukaryota; kingdom Metazoa; phylum Arthropoda; class Insecta; order Phasmatodea; family Phasmatidae; genus Clitarchus; species Clitarchus hookeri. The sequence continues at coordinate 34,538 of NQII01001491.1, read as the reverse complement.
TTACGGCACCTTGCAGGTTCTGGATGTCAAGTTCTGCCTTGGGCTTCCTTCCTACCAACATGTGGTTGTCATCGTACACAATGTACAACTGACTATTCCGAGAACAAAAGTCTTGATCCTTCCCCACATAGTTTTGCGAATGCTAACCTCTTCCTTTGATTCTTCCTTCTGTAGAGCTTCTTCCTTTGTACTCTGGCTCTGTATCCGGCAGGACAGGGAAGACATCTTATTGTTCTTGGTGTCTTTGTGTTCGCAAACGATTGTGAGTAAGTGTCTCAGGGTTAAAATGCCTCTAGTAACTGTTTTTTTTATTTAAAGAAGAACGTTATACCTATGATAGTAAAATATCTACATAATATAATTGAGGTGCAGTTATGTTCCCGGGGCACGTGAAATGTTTGTTTGTACTAGCGACTATCGAATACTTATGTCGATGTCTGTATGCTCGAAATGGATGTTGTAGCCCTAGTTTTGCTATTTCACTGATGCATTCCCTCCTAGGGCACGATCTGGACTGCAATTACACACAAGCTCACAGCTAGTCTAGTCAGTAGCTGTGCTGTCTCTATGTATCGTATTTTTGCAGCAGCTTAATGTGTTTGCTGCCGATTATCTGGAGTGATACTATGTTACAGGTAAAATACGGCTTGTATTAATTATTGCGTAGATTCTCACTAATTATTTCTGTTGTCAGAGCTTTGATCCCGAGCTCGAACATAGTTTCCTCCCCTTTACTTCTCATCTTGTGTTGGAAGAAAAATGTGAATAAGTTGAAGTGACAACTTGTTTCACTTCAAAAAAGATTTTCAGTGGTACAAATATTCAAATACCCTTGCCGGAAGTCGCTGTGAATGCGGCTTGGTACTTGTTTGAGTTCGACGAGTCGCTGTTTTAAGTAACTTGATATACTCCGGCCAGGACTCGCGACGGTGCGCTTGTTTGTAGAAGCCTACAGTATGTTCGTGATGTTCCAGCTTTGCCTCGCTCGTCGAGGTGAACGTTCTTTCCTGTCCTGGGGTTAGGAAGGGGGCGGAGCTGAGGAGATGAGGATCAGCGGACCGGAAAACCCGACCCTGTTGCGCACAACCTGT
>NQII01001491.1:17142-33183 GCA_002778355.1 Clitarchus hookeri | reverse complement strand
TTCAATTAATTTCACGGAAATGAATAGAACCAAAATCTTTTATGCCACAGCAACGCGTGGCCGGGTAAGCTAGTTTTATATAAAAGTTGTTTTTACTTTGATGGTGAAATGTAATTAAGAGTACGCTTAATAATATCCAGCGAAATGTGTTGTAAGAGTCTAACTTCAAGAAAAGAAACTTGCCTACTAGACGGAATGCTAGAAACACAAAGGAAGAGAGCAATGTCACGTCTCTCATTAAACTGTGACGTGGCGCAACTCTGAAAGATTATCTGCGGAGGTCGAGGTATCACGTGACCTCCAGCCAACCACGAGGGAGCAATGAGACATTAAAGAACTACTTAAGTCTAGTGGTAGTGGTGCGGGTCGATCTGTTGCAATTGGCGGAGGGGAAGGGAAATAACTACATATAACAATTGAGGTNTTGTTTTTACTTTGATGGTGAAATGTAATTAAGAGTACGCTTAATAATATCCAGCGAAATGTGTTGTAAGAGTCTAGCTTCAAGAAAAGAAACTTGCCTACTAGACTGAATGCTAGAAACACAAAGGAAGAGAGCAATGTCACGTCTCGCATTAAACTGTGACGTGGCGCAACTCTGAAAGATTATCTGAGGAGGTCGAGGTATCACGTGACCTAGAGCCAACCAGGAGGGAGCAATGAGACATTAAATAACTACTTAAGTATAGTGGTAGTGGTGCGGGTCGATCTGTTGCAATTGGCGGAGGGGAAGGGAAATAACTACATATAACAATTGAGGTTTTGCAGAGGGGAGGAAGGGAACAGATTAATTAATGGAATGGAATGGTGTTTGAAAATGAAGGGAATCAAATGGACTGGAGAGATTTGAGCTAAACATTGGTAGCCCTGTTCCTTTTAGTATGAGAATATTTAAAGAACTTAATTTTTCATAGATTTTCCAAAAATTCACTGTTTTAATTTTAATTTTTTTTATTAGAATTATACATTTGTATTAACATTTTTATTTTAATATTTATTTGTTAAAATTTCCCCCGATATTTTAAGATTTATCTAGATATTTCGGGTTTGTGTTCACTTGGGGGTCAATGTTGTGGGTATCAAAGATGGCGGTCAGGGTTAACATTTTTCTCTGATTTTTAAATATTTTCTTACTAATTTTCGTAATTTTTATCGATTTATTAATTTAAAGTTCACCTGGGACTAAATTTGTCATAAAAAATCATGGTTTGTGTCAATATCTGTGTGTAATTTATTTTCTTCCGATTTTTAATTGTTAGATTTTTGTTTTCAGTAGTTAATGTTCTCTGCGCCCTTAGTTGTACCATTAAAACTTGTCTTTTTCTCTTTTAGATTTCAATTAAAGCCCATTGGCGTGGCGAATGGGCGGGAATTGGATGGTTTAATAGAATTTTCGGACTCAAAATTTCTTTCAAGCTCCTTGATGGTGGTCTGTTATATATTCCCGATCAGGATGATCCAAATCAGTAGTTGAAACTCGTATGTTTCAGTCGCATTTGAAAGTGCTAGGAACGTAGCTATTGATAAGATCGTACATCTTTCGTAAATTGTTATTTTGTACAAAAAAATATTTTGCAACTTTACCAGTGATTGAACGGTTAACTATTAAGATTTTGAATTAACAAGACAGTTCCCAAACACACTACATGATATAATATGCTGTTTGCGGTTACTTAAAACTATTCTGAAGCCCTGCTAAAGTTCTACTTCTAAGATATTACTCCGCCTCATGCCAACGAAGCTTAACTATGTTAAGATACATAATATTCCGGTTGGAAAGTTCACGGCTTTTAGTTCGGCAACTTCAATGTTTCCCTGCCAGGGAGCGCTGGTGTCGTGCGTGTTGTCTGTGAGCAGATGGGGTAATTCAAGTTTACATGAAACTAATTGTTGGGTAGGATCTTCCTAGGTGTATTGTTATACCCTAATGAATAAACTATGTTCTTTGCACTAGTGTCAATATAACGAAATATTCACATACCGTTAAATATTCTGTCTTAAATTGGATTTAGCAAAGTAGGCTTACGCAGTTGCTTTATTTAAATATCTACACTGAAATTTAGGGTGGCCAGATGTTTTACTACATGAAGCAGGACACTTGTCATAATAAATGTGATTTATAATCAAATGTATGCGGTTGAGTGCACTCGTTACAATTGCAAAATTTTATCGAGTGCACTCGATACAATCTTAAGATTGTGTTGAGTGCACTCGATAAATATATTTGGGTGTAAATCAAAATCGTTATTACAATTGATTTAATTGTACGTTAACAAACAATATTAGAAAAGTTGTTCGTATAAAATATAAATGTGTTTTTCATTTAAATGACTGGCATGCGCAGAAGTGTTATTTTGTAAAATCAGTACGTAAAACTCACTGAGTGTGTGAATTAATATAAAATCTCCGTTTGTTAACGTGTAAAAAGCGGGACTTTCAGCAGGATTGGCTAAAAAGGACATTTCACGATTTTACTTGGCCTTTCGCATCTCGCAGGACAACGCTTAAAAAAAGTAAGCAGGACGTTAAGTCGCCCAAAAAATCGAAAAATATACGAATTAAATAGTTTGAAATATTATTGTTGGGCTTTCGTGCGCAGTTTAAAAGGAGAAAAATAAGAAAGTTCCTTTTGCTGACAGCTGCATTTTTTTGCCACTTAATTGTAACTTTTTCCCATTGAAGCTTGCTTCATGACCGCCCAAAGCCAGTCATATTTTAACTGTTTGCTCTTGTGATATCCATTGGAGATTGCGAAACATGGTTACGGAATTAAATTAATTCTTAAAATTTTGGCTGATACAAATGTATATCACAATTCGAGCCGAACGCAAAAATAATTAGAATTTCTCAATTTACCGCCAGCTTAAGAGCGACCTCTTTGGAGGAGCAACTCACATTGCGACTGTACTTTAGTATCACTCTCCCATCAGAAATCTCGTTATGTTCCTAACCTTAACTAGGCCTAGAAAATTACACCGCAGGGACAGTACATCGGATTCGTGTTACTTAAATAGCGTGCTTAAAGTGGATGAAAGGTTTTGTTCTGACGGAAAACCACGCAGGATATTCTTAAATCTTTCAATTTCATTGTTTGGACAATACGCATGAAATTTCGTTCTTTTAAAGAACGAAATGAGATGAAAAGTTCATAAAACTTAAATTGTTCTTTTTAAGTGTGTTTTGTCTGATGCGAAAAATTAAACCACGTACTAACTTAACCAATGCGTACCATCTCAACTTGTCACTAATATTCGGCAAATCTTCTTATTTCAAAACAGCTGTAGTTCCAAATTCCGTAAAATCATGATTTTTTTTACGTACGAAATTCTCGCTTATTTTAATCCACTAGGGGTAATTTCTTGTGGCTGTCGGCAGATCAAAAGGAAATTTGTCAAGCAATCGTCCTCCCCACCTCCCCACCACCTTTACTAGTTAAAATGTCGCGCACGTTCAGGTCCTACATAGAGCCGCCACTCAGATCAGAGTTGGGAACGTTTGCTGACAGAAATGGTTCAACTGGCCTCGGCTGGAATCCACGCAAGTGCTGCTTGCATTTTTGAATGTGCTTACATAGCACAGGTAGTCTACTCACGTTTCTGCATGCAACGTGGTGGTTCTGCGAAGCCGGCCTGCTGCCTGGCTGTGTTTTGTACCACCCACACTGCAATAAATATACGCGATTACAATTTATAATTTTTTTGAGTACCTACTGTGCACATTTTTATACTTGCCATTCCGAAGTTACATTACAGAAATGTAGATGGCAATAACGGAATAAGCAATTAATGACTTTAGATCACTTTGACTTATACAAACTAATCTAATAAATAATCCACCTAATAATCTAATACTAATTCATAAAAAATTATATCTTAAACCAGAAATAATTAATATAATAACACGAAATAAACCATACCCACCTAATTTCAATAAAACACCAGCCAAAATTATTGAACCAGAAACAGTGCCGGGTGTGTCCAAAATTGCGATACGGACGCCAAAATTCGTCTAATGTAGTCGGCGTGTCTTTTTGAATAACTTTTCTTATCGCCATGGCATGGCTGTTGTTTTCTAGAGGGGACGAGTCATGATNGTCGGCGTGTCTTTTTGAATAACTTTTCTTATCGCCATGGCATGGCTGTTGTTTTCTAGAGGGGACGAGTCATGATTAAATCCAACCAAGGATAGTGATGCTATTTTCTCAGCGATGCCCTTTCTCGCCGCTCTACCGAGATGGAACAAGGTTGGTTGTTTGCGGCTTGTAATTGGAGGCACTTGCAGTTAGTCCCCCCTCCCCTTTTGCCCACTGCGGAAAACTGGTCCGGTAACTCTTGAGCCGGCCAGATTGGCTCATCACGACGCCGTCGCACAGGTTCGCCGTCGGTCAGAAGTTTCTAGATTACTTAAAATAAAATAAATGTTGTTCCCATGGTAGGATAGCCCAAGTTGCATTTCAGCCAGGACTGAACATGAAATTAATTTAGCAGTTATTTAAAAACCGTAACTGAAATAAAACAGTTGAAGGTAAAATGAAAATTTGATGANCATGAAATTAATTTAGCAGTTATTTAAAAACCGTAACTGAAATAAAACAGTTGAAGGTAAAATGAAAATTTGATGATGTCTCTTAATGGCAGCCTTTGCCATAGAACCAACTTATGTGCAGATAATTAACGATAATAAAATTTGGCAATNTGATGTCTCTTAATGGCAGCCTTTGCCATAGAACCAACTTATGTGCAGATAATTAACGATAATAAAATTTGGCAATAGCTTATGCTGGGTCTTCTTAATTAGTGTTTCAGCCGAATTGTAATATTCTGCAATTCATATTAAATTTGATTGTTTAGACGGGGTGTTTCAATCCAATGTCAATTATCGAACATTTTCTTCAGACTGGATTACTCATGGAATCGTCAAACACTAAAGTTGACTGCTGTTTCACACTGTATCCCGTAGCTATCTGAGCTTTCCTTAATAGCCACACGAGCACCTTCCTTTGCTGTCGTGAGTTTGCCAGTTAAAGCGCTATGCGGATGTGAGGCAATTCTTTTGAATTGAAGTTTGTCCACGACGTAATCTGAAATAAAGCTGCGAGGAAAAGCTTTCAGTTGGCGGTTACCCATGTGGGTATGATGGTAATCTTGGATTTCCCTTTTTCCTTGGAATTTCCCCAAAAATTTCCCGAAGTTCCCTCAAACAGCAACATGTTTAACAAAAAAAGTGTTTTGCACAATGCTGCTGGCTTTAGCTCAATCTGGAGGAATCCGGCAGGGATTGTGCATTAGTCTGCTGGAATGTGCACTCATTTAAAAGCACGCTCTGCCATTCCATGCCAGCACCATCCATCTTGTCTGAAGAATGTGTGTTCGTTGCCCCGTCATGCAACTTCGTTTTTCTTACCCACGCCCGTTCCGTTCTCTCTCGCCTGCTCTATCCCTTGCTGTTTTCTCATATTCCTTCCTGTTTCTCTCACTCTGGTTCGTTTTATACCTTGGGGGGTTTTCTCATAGCAGGCGACGATGGTGAATATAAGATCTTGGATGAGGGTGATTGACATGTGCGTGAGGGGGCGGAAACATGGCCGGTCACGACCTCAGCATCCAGAGGCCCTTGCAACTCCACGAGGCTGTCTGAACTNGTGAGGGGGCGGAAACATGGCCGGTCACGACCTCAGCATCCAGAGGCCCTTGCAACTCCACGAGGCTGTCTGAACTAGTATTAGTTCAATAATATAAAGTTAAACTCGATTACATACCAATGACTCCGAAGTATAGTTAAATAGCTCAGTGTAATGTCGCATTTCCAGTGATGGCTTTGCAGNCGATTACATACCAATGACTCCGAAGTATAGTTAAATAGCTCAGTGTAATGTCGCATTTCCAGTGATGGCTTTGCAGCCAGTGACTGGAGCAATGCAAGCGTTGTTGTTGACCTAATTTGCATATTCGCAATTAGCATTGGCAAATTCGTGACGTCATACAATATGGCGGCGGGACGTCTCCCAAAATGGCCGCCGCGGCACCGCATCTAGCATCCAGGTGCAAGTGAACTGTCTATTTATAGCTACTGATGTGCCAACGCGCTGATTTTTGTGCCAAACGAAAGTTCTCTAGAAATGTCGATTNCTGATGTGCCAACGCGCTGATTTTTGTGCCAAACGAAAGTTCTCTAGAAATGTCGATTTGCAGTTTCGTTACTTATATTTCATTCCAATTTTCCAACTAACGCAGACGTGTTCACGTAACTCACGGCCTTGACCCAGTCACATCCCGATTTTTTAAATTCCTTGCAGAACTTCTTCACTTAAAGATGATCGATAGGCAACCTGTACAAACGAAACCTAAACGTTCATCTAATATTGTGCACGTCCATTCCTTATGCAGAAATCCAACCCGCGACCCCTCGCAGTATGCTGGCGTCCCAGCCACGTACCGGAGATCGACATCGTACGTACAACTCCAGCACATTTAGAGTGCGTTCAAAATTACAGCGGTGTCAACGCCATTGTCCATAGTTGCGTTGCGTGTTCTCGCTAAGACTGCATTTGCTAATATTGTTTCTAGTTATGTAATAGTTACATACTTAAAGGAAATTATTACTTTTATTTAGTTTAACGCGAAACTGGTTATTCCAGTAGCCAAAAAATACGAACTTAAATATGGACATTATTTTCATCTGATTCTAAATACTTTTCATGAAGTGCTATTTGTTTTCTTCGCATTAGTGCTGTTTTTTTTTATAGATCCTGCTTTGCCGTCACTAGCGTAAAACATATTTTGCAGCTAACGGCAATTTTTTTTTTAATTGTGAGTTTTGTGTGTACCATAGGTTTTTAATAAACTTACTTACGCGTAAATACATTTTTTTTAGAGCGGTTAATGTTTATACTAGGATATCTTGATGTATATTGGTTATAGAAACTGCTTAAGCTTCAACTGAGCCAACGAGACAGTCGTTAGGCAGTCTGCCAAGCTACCAAGTTGGCGTATTCTCTGAAGAAAAGCCGGTTCTTTTACTTGGAACCCAGCGTGTTTCCCCGCTGGTTGCGTAAGCTTTGAACTGAGGAGTTGCAAATGGCATCTGTTATGAGCAAGAGTTTGTGAAGGGCTGGTCGGGTACGACGGGAACTTAGCCATATGAGGAACACTGCCACAGGCTTGGGAGGAATGTGTTGCCAACCTTGCTGACTAACTTAACAAAACTCTCTCTCTAGTTTGTCGTATTGCACCATACAATGTAATTAAATTTGGCGTTAGAGTGAAGATTCTCGAATTGAAAGATATTAGCTATGCCAAGGTTTAAAACTGTATTGTAAGGCAAAGTGTAGAAAAATTAAATATTCTATTGAAGACTATTGAAAAGAGATCACACTAGGTCAGCCGATTGTCTCTGGACGTTTCGGTATTTTGCTTTTGTAACTTGTCGGTTTACTTAGTGCATCGGGACTGTTGCGGCTTGCTATGGAAACGTGTGCAGTATATATGAACTTAGATTTGCGTATAATCACATTTCAATTTATACTATAAAATTGAATTGCCTCAGAGCGTGTTACTAAACCTACAGTCTAAAAGTGTACGCGCATTGCTTTGCACACATAAGTACAGTTATTGTTAAATGTTCTGATTGTGTACCACTCGTAGAATTCAAATTTAGTTTGTGGTTACGAGAAGCCATGCTAAGGCACATTAATCTAAAGTTTGGTTGTTATTGTAAGTTTTGAAGAGTATAAATATACCCACTTTAGCAAGTTTATATTTCATGTAAACAAACTAGGTTTCACTCACGTCACCCGTACGTGAGATTTAAAACTTGCGTAGGTACTTCATTTATGCACTCCAATATTGTCTATTTCCAGTGGCTGTTATTTGTACGTAGTTTTGAGTTTCAAGTTTTGGAATATTATTTCTTGACTTTAGTTTTTGGGAAGTAAGGAAAACTTGCATAGCCATTAGCTATGGTACCGGTTACTGGTTTGCCGACTATTTAATCAAAGCGAGACCCTGTATCTTGTTAAATCTCCAAAAACCCTGTTACCTTTGTTTTCCTCGTAAGTGGGAAAGGGCACACCGGATTCACCAAGTTTTGAGCTAGTATCTAGACGTCGCGCACACGAAACTTGGATGTTACGAGGGCATGGGACGTCGAGGAAGGCGTAGTGTTTTACGTTGAAGCAGTTGACTCGACAACGTAAGTCGATATCATTAAANGGCATGGGACGTCGAGGAAGGCGTAGTGTTTTACGTTGAAGCAGTTGACTCGACAACGTAAGTCGATATCATTAAAATATTCACGCCAGCATCGGAGCAAGAGAGCCCTCACTAGCGTGACGCAGCTTTCTGTGGAGAGGTTCCTACTGTGCATTTTACATGTGAAGATGCTGTGATGAGCGAGTGCCCTGCTTGTCGGATATTCACTGCTGCATCCTTAAAGATATAGTAAAGTATTGATAGTCAGTAGGAACTGTTCCTTAATTTAGTTGTTTTCCGGAGGTAGTCAAGGTGATGGAATTGTTTACCGAGGATGGTTCAAGGTACTGAACCGGAGCACTAACAACCTTTTCTACTTTAAATATAATGTCATGTGAACATTTACCATACGAATATTTAAGGTAAATATATTTCTACCTACACGTAGCCAACGTACGGTATGCTGTGGAATTTCATGCGCAGATATCTCGATTTTAAAAACGAATTAATCTTAAAATTCTTAAGAGGTACAGTGTATTAACGTGGCAGCATTGAGTCTTAAAATTTGCATATTAAAGGTAGTACTTCGCCAAATTTTTAATTATTGATCGAAGAACGCACACTAGAAAAATATTTGATCAATGTCATTCCAGTAAACCTGATTATGGGAATTTCAGAATATTCGCACAGTTGGTTAAACGTGCCATAACTGGCTGTAGGTCTGTTACACAACCCATTAATCTTATGGCAATTGGTAATATGTTGTTCAGAAAAGTCTCGCGTTACCGTGTCAGATTATGTGGTTTTTCGAAACACGGGGAAAGAATGGATTATTAAAAAAAGAAANTATGTGGTTTTTCGAAACACGGGGAAAGAATGGATTATTAAAAAAAGAAAGAGAAGCAAAATATTGTTTCCTTGCAGTCAATTTCTTTGGCTTGATAGAAACGGGAGGTAGAAAGGAGTTGACCAGAGGTAGCATTGTTCAAACCATGTAACGCAGAGTTCAGTTGCAGAGAAGTGTTTTCATATAAAAGTTTCTGTATGTTCATTTCACTGAGTTGTGTGCAGATGCAGCGCTGCCGTAATGTAATGCACCGGCCCACAGCACGCAACAGCATGTACTGTGTATATAAATGCTTGGTCGCGAAGGAAAACTGCTCTGTCAGTTGTGCAAGCACGCTTATCCCGGGAAGCATTTGGCGGTGCCAAGCCCTCTTGCTGCTACGGGTCTCTTCATTTCTTGATCAGTTTTCCGTTTATCGTAGGGATAACTACTGCACCCACGTTTTCATCAGAAATGCATTTTGAATGCAACGGAAATACTTTTTTTTCTTTTAGGTAGGAATTTGTGATGTAGGGTTTACATATAGGTACACATGCGAGTAGATATACAGCCATTATGACCATACCTTTGTTATTTTAACGTTGTGCTCTTGGCTATTCCGCGCCCCAGCCGCCTTCTCGGCAGGGGAGGAAGATTAGGCCTTCTCTGGAGGGCTCTGTTTTTTAGTCGCTGTCACCCCCGGCCACCTGCAGAGTCGGCGCGCTGCCATCACACTTGTCCTTTACCATTGCTAGGGATAGCATCTCACTTAGGGAATCCCCCACTATGGGCCTTAAAGGCCTGAGTGCCAAGTGGTCCAACACCCCGCTAGGTGGTCGGGCCTAAGTGCCAGCTGTCGGCTCAAGCCATCAAGGCAGATACCTCTGACCTCCCATCAGCAAACTGGTGTCCCATAGGGACCGGGCGGCCTAGCCCAATCAGCAGAAAAAGGAAAGGCGAGGGTAGCCTTGGGTGTCCAAGCATGAATAAAGTTTTCACACAATCCCTAATTTTAAGATAATAAGAATATAAAGTTAATTAAAAATACCCCTTACACAGTAACTTTGAAAGCCATGGCCTCTTAATTTTTTACTTTTTTGCATTTGAACTTAATAACCTTAATCCTAATTTAACTTTAAATCTAAATAAAACTAAGCCAGTGTTTAATTCAGGATGGCTTACCAAATAGAATAGTTTAGAATAAATAAATAGCATGGCACTGCCACACCACCTCCCCCACACTGGAGTAATCGTCTCGTATCCCCCATATAGGTACACAGCATACTAATTTCCTTTGATTGTCAGTAAGAGAGTAAGAATCTGATATTAAATCAGTATTTTTAAAGTAATTTTAGTCCCGCCATAAATCCTTGCTTCTGATGTGTTTAGTGAACGTATCTGCTGTTTATCAAGCTGGGCAAGTTCCGGAACGCGCACGATTTCTCAGCAAAACTGCCGCCGTTCCGCTTCAGTTGTGAGTCGTGCCAGACGGCAAACCGCGCGCGCGACTTATGTTCGGTCAACGAATGAAGCAATACTTTAACTTGAAAGTGGTTTTTATCGGCACTACGCTCGCTTTGTTTAGGATAACGTCTTTTGGATGTCGACACTTTCGCTTTGAAGGAAGCCAGTGTTGAACAATGTCGGTACGTAGTGCATTCCGTGCAAGAGTTCTATTTCCTGGATATTCCTCCGCGGGCCAAGCTACATAATCTAGAAAATTACACCAAAGGGACAACCACCACATTCGTGCGCACTAAGTGTAATAATATTTTGCTTAAGAACTATTTCTTACTAGTCATTACCAACTTACCTATTTCCTCCCTTACCTATTCATATAAATTGTAAATAAAACATTATAATTTATAAATAAAATAGAAGTGAAAGTTTAATTTGCCCAAAAATAAGGCAATTTTATGTAAATACAATTAAACGTTTGTTACAAGACATACTTAGGAAGCCACCACACATCACACACGGGGTGATTTTTCAAAGGTTTGATTCAAAAAGTGTGAAGAAACCACGAATAGACTATACTTAGGTTAGTTAATGAAAATCTCCAGACTGCAAATTTGTTTTCAGAATACCGTACTGTTAAAGCTTGTAGCATATTGATGCGAATTTCTTCTCGCATTATTAAATCAGAGTTAAGAGGCAAAATAGTTACAAATAACCAAGGTAATTTTTGATTCAATGTGGGTGGTAATACGATTAGTTTCTTCTGTTCGTGGCTATCGGATAAACATTTTATATAAAAAATGTCGTGCTTGACTCTAATTTCGACAAAAAGATTCCCCTCGCGTTTTCGAGGCAGTTGGTATGAGTGATGCACGGGGATAAGTGGAGTCGGTTGACGTATATGAGAGACTAGCAGGCTCGTTACGGCTAACATGAAAGAACGGGTTGCGGCGAGATTGAAATGCAGCAGTGGCCGAATGGCGGACGGGAGTTTTCTAGGAAAAGCGCCGCCGAAATGTCCGCCACTCGTGGAATGCAGTGACAGTATCTACAACGCTCACCGCGTGACCCGCAATAGATCATGAAGCCCAGTGGTGAGCAGTAGTTTTTTTTTACTAACCTACTCTAAAAGTAAGTGTTACTAAGGGCTAACCCCTTACGCTTACAAGGGAAGGAAAAACATGCAAGGAGACGTGCATCGCGGCAAAGAGGGATTGGGTTTCCCGTGGCCGAGTTTGGCCATGAAAAACCTCCCTAATGTACTTATAGTTAAACTACATCTAGAAGAGAAAGGGAAAAACCGGCACAGACACCGTAAAAACCCTTTCAACAGGAAATAATTATAAACTGTTACATGCATTATGAGAAAATGCTACAGGAGAGGTGGGTACCATGCTCTTTATTATTGGGAGAAGAGAAACTAGTAGAGGTAACAGGGTATCTTTCTTATCTTGCGCTGGTTTAACCAGAGTGATGTGGTACATCACTCGGTGAGCAGTAGACACTAGCCGTAGCACCACTTTCGCCCAAGAAATACGGGCAATAGTCTCCCATTATACTGTTCTTGGTAAGAGGACAGGCGATGGAGGGGGTGGCGCCCGAACTTTCCTCCCCGCCTTCACCCACGGCGTGGAGACCCTATGTCAGCGCGGACGAGTGAAGATGGAGTAGTACCCACGACTGAGCTGCCCAGTTCGCCGACTTCCACGACGAGAAGCAGGGGGTTCCTGCATTCAACAGCTGCTGTCGATATTATTGTGCTGGTACGCCCGCGCAGAAACAATTGACAGCAGTTTCCCCTCAAAGGACACTTACGTCCACAGCCCCGCCCCTTTCCTCTTCTAGATTTTCAACTCCACATTAAAGAGCATGGAATCCACACCTGCTGCCTCATATAGCATTTTTTAATGCATGAACGAGTTTTGAACTTCTTCCCTGTCGGGAGGGTTCTTACGGTGCCTATGCCGGTTTTTTCTCTTATCCCTTCTTAGCTATAGCTTTGCTATTACACACTCAGGGATGCAGTCATGGCCACAAACCTGGCCATGGCTGCTTTATCCCTCTTTGCCGCGATGCACGCCACCTTTCCTAAATTCCCTCTCACGTAGGCGTATGGGGCTTAGCCCTGAGACGCAACACGGTCCAGACCTACCCCCGGACAACACTTAACACTTAGTCTTTTTTTTTTACTAACGACTCTATTACTATTATTCCATCGTTAGTCGTCATCGTTATATTCTCTTTTCCGCAAGCCTCCCTGCCTCACGATAACTGCTGCGTACGCCACATAGATTTTAACGTATTTTATGTGTGGTAGTGCCCAGAATATGTATTGAAACAGCACTGACCGCTTATTATGCTAAAGGCGTGCACATTGATTAAACAACGCCCGAAATGATTGTTTTATATTTTTGATGCATGAAAGTCTTTAAGTCTGAATCGTAGAAGTACGAATAAATTTTATTGAATGATTCAGGTCCAGCCAGCGTGTACGAAGTATCGAAGATATGACCTAATAATGCATGAAAGTCTTGGATTATTTCAGGTCATGAAAATTTCAAAATCGAATATACTTTGACGTACAGAGATTATTGTAACGTCTACAGTGCCGCCACTACCCATAGTTTTTCATTAGACTAACAGAAAAAATTGTGCATGCTGACAAACATTAGTTGGACTATGCTTGTAGACCTGATAAATATAACAAACCTCAAACATTGTTATAGATAAAGGCTGAAGCTGATTTTTTGTTATATGAAAGTACTTTAATAAAATGTAAGCTTAATAATCTTAGGATATTAAATTATGTATTTTTATATTCACACACAATTCTCGTANAATCGTAGAAGTACGAATAAATTTTATTGAATGATTCAGGTCCAGCCAGCGTGTACGAAGTATCGAAGATATGACCAAATAATGCATGAAAGTCTTGCATTATTTCAGGTCATGAAAATTTCAAAATCCAATATACTTTGACGTACAAAGATTATTGTAACGTCTACAGTGCCGCCACTACCCATAGTTTTTCAGTAGACTAACAGAAAAAATTGTGCATGCTGACAAACATTAGTTGGACTATGCGTGTAGACCTGATAAATATAACAAACCTCAAACATTGTTATAGATAAAGGCTNTGACAAACATTAGTTGGACTATGCGTGTAGACCTGATAAATATAACAAACCTCAAACATTGTTATAGATAAAGGCTAAAGCTGATTTTTTGTTATATGAAAGGACTTTAATAAAATGTAAGCTTAATAATCTTAGGATATTAAATTATGTATTTTTATATTCACACACAATTCTCGTACGAATTGACTTGAAAAATAAAATTTTAACTCTAGTAAATAAACCCTATTAACCGTTTTATTTTTTTATTTTTTTCTTTTTCGAAACTGTCAATTTTCTTGAATTGATACGAAAATTTACTGTACTCAAGCACAAGTATGAAAATGCTATGTTCAGATTTAACTGTTCTGTTGCAGAGTGTAATCGAAACTAGTGATGTGTGAAGCTATCAACTAAATGGTAAATATGACTTGGCCTTGGCACTCTTTATTTATAAAATCAGTAAACAAATGTCACTAACACTTACAAGCAATTCTTTCTGTGCTAGAAACTGATTAATAAAAGTCTCTAATATTAATGAATATCTGTACGCGTTCGCGCAGTGCAGTAGTTTCTGCGTTGCTCATCTGCAGTCAGCGCGGATATTCAGTGCAAATGTGGCTGAACAAAACAAGTTTCGGCCAGTCCGTGATCATTGTAGTTTTATCGTTTCTGATGCGCACTCAACGCAGTCAATAGGACAATGCCATCATGACAGCAGCGTCGCGTACAAATTGTGCTTGGGGATGGCCGGCCATCTTGCGCAGTCAGATTGTCTCTTTAAACGCCAGTATGAAATTTTCTTTGTTCTGGTGCCGTATGTGTGGCACCTTTGTGTTTGTTTTTTGTCCAGAATGTTAGATCACTTGTTGTATTTTATATTTTGTGTATTATCGTGCTTTTTAATGCTTAGTCATTTTGTCTGAATTTTAATTTATTTTCTTGCTTGTGGCTGTATGGGGCAAGTTGTTTCTGACTTGTGCATCCTTGTGAAGTTTGACTGCTATCGGGAAATGCCAGGAAAGTGTTCATTCCTAGAAATAAGAATTATATTTTTTAAGTTTAAAACATATAGGCCTAATGAAATCAAATTATCATACATTAGTTTTACAATTGGCATTGAATACAGGATATAAAGGAAAATAATAATTAATATGTTACAAGAGGGGCTACTGATGTCATTTTTGTTGAGGTGGGCAGTTTTTGTTTGCAATTGTTTAGTTTTTTTGGTCGGACCGTGGAAAAGTTTTAAATAATCATGAAAAATAGTAAGTCGAAACCCGTAGACATCTTGTGATAGTAGTCATCGAAAGGAACAGTCTATTGCAAACACTGTTCAGTGTAAATAACCGAACACACTCCTGCAATAGTGTAGAGTTATATAAGAAGCCAAGTACCTACTGTCTGTGCGGAACATAGTCCAGATGACAATATGTCCATTATCAGAAACTATGCATCGCCATGATATTTCAAAGCGTGTTATGTGAAATGTCGAGAGTGCCGTCGTGATAGCCGTGCGCACGACAGTCCTGTTAGGGTACTGGCAGTGAGAGGAGCGTGCACCAGTGCGCACTGCAGAGCTGACGGTGCGTCACGTCCGTGTCACCGCCGGCCAGAGGACGCGTCGTATCGCAGTGTCGGTCCCTCTACGTGTCTACCCGGCGTTACCCTGCACCGCGGCTCGGGGCCATGCAAAAATCAGATTGGCGATATCTCCAGCAGTAATCTCGTAGCTCGCTAGTGTTATAGTAGCCCTTGCACACGCAACCAGCTTTTAATTTTATTTTCACCATTCAGTTTCGCGGAATCTTCCCTCTTACGTTGGTATTCCGCGCAAGTTTGCGTTTTGGAAATGACAATTTTGACATGGATGTTGTAGGGTTCGTCGCGAAGTCAGAACTGGGGAGGATAATGTTCCTTCAGGTCGAGGATTACGACGAGCTAGTAGTTCCACGGGGGGCAAACATCACATGTTCCACCGGTGTAAGTTGTGTTCGGTGACGAACTACATTCGCGCAAGGGGGAGTCTGGCGGTTGCCTTGCGCCAATCACGTGAGGCAACAGCCTGGATAGCAGTGCACGTGGTTTGCATTGGAATGCGGCAACTAACACTGGCTGGTATCCTTGTCGGCAACAGCTGGCGTTTCCAGTCAAGTTGACGTCTGCAAACTGGAAAGATTGTGCTCTTCGTCACAACATAGTTAAACGGAATTCGGCAGATGAATTTAGTTAATTTATTTCAGAAATGTAGTACTATTCCAGCAATACGAAGCATTTGTATGGATGAATATTCCAAAAAGATAAAATACTCCGTGCGATAATAATCTTTAAGTTTATATCAGTTTAAAGAAAATTTACAAAATAAAAAAAAATTGTTTTAATCACTAAATTAATATGTAAAAAAGAGGGGTTGCTATTTCTTGAGTTAAGTGTGCCGTGATAAATTGGTTGGGTT
>NQII01001491.1:2861-17126 GCA_002778355.1 Clitarchus hookeri | reverse complement strand
GGGGGGGGGGATAATTTTCTGAGTATTATGTTGGGGAAAAAAATTGCGGCTTGAATTAGGGAAGATTTTTAGCCAACACTAGCCCTGGGCAAATAAACTGTTCAGTTATATTGCATAAGTATATTTAGTAGCAATCTTATGAAATTAAAATGGTCTGCAATCATTGAGGACGTTAAAGCGATGTCTGGTCATCATTTGTAATGTTTTAATCCAAATTTTACAAAGAAAATGCCGAGCAATTTTTGTAACCGCTACGTTAAATCTGTGATGGTGACATCGAGTAGTTGATTACGAATTCTAGAAAAAAAAAATTGCACATATACGTACAATGGAATTACTACGTAAAACTTTGTAAAACATAGAGTAATTTTCTGTATTAATATAAACTTCGCGTTTTAAAAGTTCCATTAAATTTTTCTATTTGGTAAAGTAGATCTCGATATGCAGTATTTCATTCTTACTTAAATTTCTGCTGCAGCCCTCTTACTGAAATGTGACTATTCTTGTACGAAGCTTGTAAGGTACCAGGCAGGACCAATCAAACGTGACTACTAGTTCACTTCGTCCCAGTTACGAAAGTCCCACGCATTTCTAACTTGTAATTTCGAACAGCACAATGCAGGCTTTCTGCGAATAAAAAAACTAAATATTTCTATAATTCCGTTGTAAATTCAAGCCTCTAAAAATATTCAGACACTCGAAAAAGTAATCGTACACCCATAGTTTGTGTTCGAGGTTCAATATAACGGACAACCAAGCTGCAAGGTTACATTCATTTGCAAATATCATTACAGTACTGTGTTTCCCCGTACACACAACACAAACAAAACTATGCATGAATCCATACCGACATGTTTGTTGTCAACTCTAAGTATTACAAGTCACAAACGGAACAGACTTTGGTACACAGCAGCAAATCAACTATTTAATACTTGGTGTGCCTCTAGACGTCGTGGCATAGACCGTACCAACACCTTGGAGCGTGCGGGGGAGATTTCGGACCACTCTTCCAAANGGGTGCCTCTAGACGTCGTGGCATAGACCGTACCAACACCTTGGAGCGTGCGGGGGAGATTTCGGACCACTCTTCCAAAAGCAGTCTTTGCAGAGCTTGCTTGCTTGAAGGGCGGCGTTTCTGTATCAGTTTGCCTAGATCCTCCCACAGATGCTCTACGGGATTGACATCTGGGCTCTGTGGTGGTGTTAGCAGCCGTCGTGGAGCATTATACAACCACCACTCCTTGGTTTTCATGGCAGTGTGCATAGGGTCATAGTCTTGTTAGAACACGAAGACCCAGCTTCTGCACGCTGTTTGATAGGTTAGGGCGCAACACACTTGTATGCTTGGTGGCATCCACAGTAACTTCAATGAAAGCTAAATTCCCAACTCCAGAAGACGCCATGCATCCCTAAACCATAACTTCCTCCTCCATGATACTGTATAGGTATGATGTGTTGCGACTGCAATTCCGAGTTTGGCCTTTGCCACATGCACTGTTTGCCGTCTGAGCCGAATATATTAAATGTTGACTCGTCGGAAAAAAATCACAGTATCCCGAAATTAGTTGAGCCTATCACGCTTCTCGTTAGCAAATAGCAGGCGTTTTTGTCTGTTACTGCAGAAATGTGGTTTCTTCCTGGCTGCCCTACCATGGGACTTGGCATAATGTAATACATTTCGTACAGTTTGAGTACTTTGTGTGTGTGTGTGTGTGTGTGTTAATGCTATCTCTTCCACCAAAGATGGTGCACTTCGGAATGGTTCTTTACGTGATAAGNTAATACATTTTTTCTTCAAATGAAGAGAAAATTAAAAATAATTCTGTAGTTGACTGTCGAAAAAAAAACTAATTATTGAACAAGAAACGTAGCTTTAGAAGACTGAAGGTTCCGAGCACGTGCAGCGGGCAAGAATAATTCAGGTATTACTTGCGAAACGAAAATATTTCAGACGTCCCTGCGGTGCTGGCCAAAGAAGCGGAATCATGGCCCAAAACGACCACGCCACGAATAGGTGTGTGGTTCACATCACGGGGAGGATGAAAGTTGGCCACGAGGTGAAGCCATCAGGCGCAACGGTGAACCGCTAGAAAGTAAAGCTATCGAGAGGATCGCAAACTAAAACGTACGATCACGTCTGAATACAAAAAAAAATATCCGCAAACAAACTTTCCCAAAACGGCTGATAAAAATAATAGTTAATCTGGAGGATGAAAACAGATATCACGCAATTATATATTGAGCTGACTACGTGCTGTACGGCTGGAAGGAAGCCGCCGTCGTCCATCAGCGCGGGGGAGGTGCAGGCCCTGTGAGGGGCCCTTGTTGGGGACGCTAGCCTGTCCGCCTGGCTGTTATCTCCCAGTGCCCGAGGGTGGCGCCAGGAACCTGCACCCTTGCTGTGACTTACCCCTTCCTCCCTTAGGAGGGCTAGTGCTTGCGACAGTTGGTTAGTTGAAAAGCGGAAGTTAATGCCAAAGTGAATTTAATTTAAAAAAAATGATTTGAATTTTATAGACATGACTGGAGTGGTGCGAAGAAGGAAGTAACCTTAGCGTATATATGTGTGTATATATATATATACATATATATATACATATATATATACATATATATATATATACATACATACACACACACACACACAGAGGTATGCTCCGGACTTCATGGTTTCGCGCGACTAATCGATACGTAACTCGAAAGTCGAGAAAGACTTGTAATAATACACAAATTACGTTTTTCATTTTGCTAACCGGAATTACAAATTTACGCCATATCAAGAATTTTTTTTTTTAATTGTATAAAATAAATTTTACAAACATTACACAATTTTCAGATAATTTGATTTACAATTTCAAAGTGAACAAACAAAATAATTAAGCATGACTAGAGCATGTTCTAAAAAATATATATATTTTGATGAAATACGAATTAAATAAGGAAGAAAATGAATGTAATTACAACGACATGAAACAAGTGCCAACGACTGGCACAATGTGCAGGGAACCAGTTTTAGTACGTGCAACTGCTGGAGGTGTGACGCCGGCCGGCGTTAGGAGACCAACCTCCGCTGTAAGAGGATCCCAACAACATACTTCACATTGTGTGCTCGTCCTGACGGTGCTATTCCGTTCCTCTGTCTGCTCGGGGATTGTGGCTTTACATCGCCTCAAATACACACGCCACGACTCAACGTGTGGCTGTACGAATANTCTGTCTGCTCGGGGATTGTGGCTTTACATCGCCTCAAATACACACGCCACGACTCAACGTGTGGCTGTACGAATAATTCTAAGTCACTGTGTTTGTATTTGGGAAGGGTAGAGAGACCAAAGGTTTGGTATAAATAGCTTGTATAGATCAGAGTACCCATGTATTCATCCGTTTTTATTTACCAAGTTTGGAATAGGCAACATGCACATTTTTTGCTGGCACTTGGTTTTCAATCATTTATGTGGTNGTTTTTATTTACCAAGTTTGGAATAGGCAACATGCACATTTTTTGCTGGCACTTGGTTTTCAATCATTTATGTGGTTATAAATGTATTAACAACTTATCAAGATTTAAAAATTAGTTTTGAAAAAGTAATGATTGAATGAAAGTTTTACGTTGGGTACAACCTCGGCCGCGGCGATTGTTTACTTCAGCGGTGATGGGTATGTGGTTAAGTAGAAATTGTTTGAAGTATTGAAAAGAAAATACAGTCAAGTATACCAAAATAATCTAAATGGTTTATTGTACCGCAGTGTACTAGTACATCTCGCAAAACACCTGATAAAATATTTGTTAGTTACAANTATTGTACCGCAGTGTACTAGTACATCTCGCAAAACACCTGATAAAATATTTGTTAGTTACAAAAAACGAAACAAAAAGGAAGGCGTGGTTTTAACGCAGGCGAGACATTGAAGATGTTTCGCCAAAATCAGTTGTTTGCGAAGGTCATTTTGAAGTACGTAATTTTATTTGCGTGGTTTATTTTTCTCCTATGTATGTAGTTTTAACACTGGACTTCTTAATGTCTACTATTTACATCTGACTTAACCTTCATTACGGTACTATGGCATACTTTAACACACCACAACGCGTTTAGCAATATACTACTGGACAAATTTTTTTTATGACCCAAAGTTGTGCATATAGACTTAATAGAGCTTAAACAAATATTATTTCAGTGAAACTAAACATTTTCGGGATTAATTTCACATTTATTTATTCGTATTTCAATTTTACCGCTGAAACGATGCCAACTGTCATGGCGGCGTCTATGACGTCAGAATATGGTAAGCAATTTGTAAACAAACACGCAAGTTGGGAAGATTTTTTAAATTATAATGAATCCTACCACTTATAAATAGTGTGCAGTGGCTAAATGTGAAAGTTCATCAATAAAACCTCCCAGCAAATTGTTTTTCCATGTCCCAACCGAAAAAAACATGTGGGAAAAGTGGTTAAAACTGGCACGACGAGACCCAGCGGCTTTATCAACAGATATTGCTATTTATTTTTGTGAAGACCACTTTAATGTAAGTTTGATTTAATTTTTAACGTTATTTAATTCGTATGCGTACCCTAATAATATTGTTTATCCATAAATATTTAAAATAAACTGCGATATTTGAGGTTAGGTTTGATCTAACCCGGTTTTTTGTCAGTTAAATATTTTACCACGCAATTATTTTTTATTACAGTTGCCGAGTGACATGGTTAGTTATATGGAGTATCACATAATGGGAACTGTGCCTAAAATAAAACACAACTATTAGCACTGTACCTAATAATCAAAAATATTACCATTGTTATAATCTTATGTTATAATCATAACCTAACGTCACGTTACATACAAGAAGTGTATGTAAATTTATGCTATTTGTGAGCACAAAAGTATATTATATTTCTCGTTAAATTGAAGCTTATAATATACTTACATGGAAGACTTAACATTCCGGAATTCTGATGAGCAGAAATCACTGTTTGTTCCGAAAAACATTCCCAGCATTAATCAGTACGTCAATTTTGGGCAAATTCGAACTGTTCGCCTTGGTAAATCCAGTTTCCATTTTGGTGTTCCTTGTTTTAACTTTCCTAGTTTTAACTAACTACGTAAGAAAACTTCGCACAAAATCAAAAAGATAACAACGGGAGAATAACGACAAACTATGACTAGAGCGAAATACGTAGGAATGACAGGGNAATGACAAGAGCGACGAGTTTCTTTACTATACGATGACGTCACGAGCTCTGATTGGTGTTCGCCATCACGTGACTTACGGCTTTATTTTCACGTTTTTATTTAATGAATCAGAAAATAATCCTATAATTCAATGTTAAATAAACTTGATATTTGTTAACCTGAAACAATATTCTATCCTTTGAAACAGAAATTTCGTTTTCTTTTTACTGGCATGGAGCCTATTCGCATGTGATGTAGAAGTGAGCATAAAAAATATGTTTACGAATTTAATTATAATAAAGGCATATAAAAAAATTTCAAAAAATTTAGCCACACAATGTAAATTTTATATTTTATAAATTTATGATTCGAAGTAAGGCCTAACAGTAACTTGGTATACATATTATTTTAATTAATTTAATATAACTTCTAACATTCGTTTCAAGANAAGTAAGGCCTAACAGTAACTTGGTATACATATTATTTTAATTAATTTAATATAACTTCTAACATTCGTTTCAAGAGCACACATCATATTTAGGCCATAGTCACATTTTATGCCTAAATAATATGGCACGTTGATAAACCATGCAAATTAAACATTAAATTATTTGGGTGGGGCTTAGTTCCTCTTGCAAAAAGTTTGGTTTATATTACATGGTATTTCTCAAACATAGCTATTTCTATTAAATTTAAGTTGTTTGGATTTGTCTCCAGTTAACTTTAGTATTATCCCAATTTAAGTTAAATATACTTAATTTTTACTTTCAAAACACTAAAATGAAAGTTTTTAGAAATTTTTATCAAGGATGATCTTACTTTATTTGCCCTTCCCTCTTTTTCTAAGTTACTGAGATGGACGTTAAAAAATTACGAGACAAGGTCCACAAAGTTGACACTAAATAGGCCTACGTGTTTTACGCAAGTAGGCTGTGCTACTTTTGTAACCTTTTTCCTTAAACAAACGGAAAGAAAACAGCTTTTGAGGAATAAACAAATTCTTAAGCTTTTATTACAAATTTTCTTCGCTGTATTTAATCTGATCCCAGCTATTAAGTGTTTCTCAAACTACCGTATCTATATTTTAAGCTTATGTGTACAGTTCTTACAGTTTAAAAAGTAAGTGTAGACACAGCTATCGTGACGTCAGAATAATAAAAGGTATGTTAGGTACACAAAACACAAACAATAAGATGAGCAAGTTATTCTTAAAATAATTTTTTAGTTTCNAATAAAAGGTATGTTAGGTACACAAAACACAAACAATAAGATGAGCAAGTTATTCTTAAAATAATTTTTTAGTTTCAAAACACTATATTAGAGGCCTCAATATAGTGTTTATAACCAAGGTGGAAGGCGGAAATGCAGGTTTGCCGGCCGGCAGCACGGCGTTCAGCCCGCAGCTGCTAGAGAAGTCTAGCTGTGTCGGGTAGACACTAGCGTGCTAGCTTTAGGCCTGCTGTCACCACACTGCTCGTTATCTCACATTTACAAAGTGAAGAAAGTGTTTCATGAATACTGAAACCTGGTTTAGAATCCGGAAATATCTGTAACCTTCTTTCTCAACACATTATGTTTCATTTCTAAATAATGTAGTTAATTTCACACATCAAGCATGGCGCGCGACAACACAGTACGCTCACTGCAGTCGCAGCAATTACAGTTTTGTTCTTGTGAATGTAATTCCTGTTCCATTTTTTAATTTCCAACTTTGAATCGTGGCATTTGTAAACATAAAACCAGATAATAATAATAATAATACGTACCTCAATAAAACGTACAAACGAATAAGGTTTGACAAACCCTACTGTGGNCCAAACACTATATTAGAGGCCTCAATATAGTGTTTATAACCGAGGTGTAAGGCGGAAATGCAGGTTTGCCGGCCGGCAGCACGGCGTTCTGCCCGCAGCTGCTAGAGAAGTCGAGCGGTGTCGGGTAGAGACTGGCGTGCTAGCTTTAGGCCTGCTGTCACCACACTGCTCGCTATCTCACATTTACAAAGTGAAGAAAGTGTTTCATGAATACTGAAACGTGGTTTAGAATCCGGAAATATCTGTAACCTTCTTTCTCAACACATTAAGTTTCATTTCTAAATAATGTAGTTAATTTCACACATCAAGCATGGCGCGCGACAACACAGTACGCTCACTGCAGTCGCCTTCATTACAGTTTTGTTCTTGTGAATGTAATTCCTGTTCCATTTTTTAATTTCCAACTTTGAATCGTGGCATTTGTAAACATAAAACCAGATAATAATAATAATACGTACCTCAATAAAACGTACAAACGAATAAGGTTTGACAAACCCTACTGTGGCTTTGATGATCACGACTGTGCGATATGAGACACGTTCTTGCCTTTGTAATTTTAAGTCTTATCTCAGGTTCGTCAGGACANCAGCAATTACAGTTTTGTTCTTGTGAATGTAATTCCTGTTCCATTTTTTAATTTCCAACTTTGAATCGTGGCATTTGTAAACATAAAACCAGATAATAATAATAATAATACGTACCTCAATAAAACGTACAAACGAATAAGGTTTGACAAACCCTACTGTGGCTTTGATGATCACGACTGTGCGATATGAGACACGTTCTTGCCTTTGTAATTTTAAGTCTTATCTCAGGTTCGTCAGGACAATGGGAATTGAAGTAATGAAGTAGCATATCGGTATCTACTCGTGGCAGATTGTCAGACTGCGCTTTCACAAGTTGCCTTCCATAGTGCTGCGTGTTTGCAATGTGCCGGGGCCGGCCGCCGGCGTGTGACTAGTGACGTCAGACCAATGAGAGAGCGTCCCGCATTCACGTGGCAGCGGCCGCGAAAGTTACTGTTTTAANCGTCCCGCATTCACGTGGCAGCGGCCGCGAAAGTCACTGTTTTAATACTCTCATAACTTTGTCAAAGCAGATTTTTATGCAACATTTTGAGTTCATACGAATATGCATGTTTGTTGGTATCATTTAAAACAATTTTTGCGAAATTTGCATGTTCCGTATTACTCACAATAACGGCAATTTAGCTCTGTATTTGCTGTTGAAACAATTTTTGTACAGTATATCTTTGGAGAGGAATACATAATTTATAATCAATTTTTGCAAAAATATATGTTAATTTGTGTTTTTTTTTTTTTTTGCTTTAAAAAAAGAAATCCGAAGTATGTAGCTACAAATCTTACACCTTTAACTTTCAGCTGGCATGGGAAAACTCGTTGGATGACAATTACTAGCAAACTGATCACAAATGTCCACAAAGTATTGTAATCGTAATTTGCTCTGCCGAACGCTGTTGTGTATGCAAACTGTACACCATCCCTGTCGCAGAAGTTCTGCAGCCTGCAGCAGGTTTCAGCTATGCATCAGTTTAGCCACACTTCTGAATTGTTCCTCCGCTTAGCGCGCCGGTGTCTATGCACGTTGTGATAAAACCTGTACTAATGTTAAGTAATTTTTCTGCGCTAAAGTTGTTGCTGTGATATAGGATTGAAACACGGGCAAACTAGTTAATGTATCAACGAAAATGTATTTGAGACTGTAGTTGTATGACTTGTCAAAACATGCACCATTTCGAATCATGAGTACTTCTTAGAAGCTCGTTGGCTGACTAAATATTACCATTCAAATTTTATTTATGGTTGTAGTTGCATTTGGTACCTGAAGGGTTTTAATGAATTGCAATTCCAGTTTTTGAATTGTTTATTCGTAGCTTTCTTTAATGAGAAAATGGGGAATACGAAATGCATCCATTTTTCGATCATAAAGTAGGAAATTTGCCTAGCACAGTGAATGCGACAAAATATTTTTTGTAGTACGAAATGTTTATTCGTATAATTACGTAACTGTTCTTATAAAACTAGCTCTATTATGCGTTTCAACCATTTCGATCCATAGCTTGACATTAGAATTTAATTTTGTGCCGTTACTTTACCGTTATTTACCGTACTTTGCTAAGATGCTCAATTCTGGAAATACCACACAGGTTTCCACATAGCACAAGTAATTTCGGCGGCCGCCGCAGTTTTTCATCACTGCCGAAGCTCTTAGCGGGGTAGTTCAGGCAACTTGAGGGGCCCCTTAGTCACCCAAAGGTTAACGGTTTTGTCTTTTGTCATACGGAGGGTCAATAGAAGGCTAGCCCCTTCCCAACCCTCGGACACATACCTACTCGTAGATGCGGGGTTTTGCCACCTCTACATAGTCCGCCGGCTTACCCCAGCAAGCCAGGTACCCATAATGTTCCTCCCCCCTCCCTGTCTGTACATGGTGTCGCTGCCTAGGTATATAGCTGTAGTGCCGTGCACTGCCTTACTCATCAGAGTACAGATGCAGTGCGGGAGGATGGAGGGTGTGTTGGCCTTCGGGCCTTAAAACCTGTACTTATTTTCGAAATTTAGAAAAAGCAGGTTAGGTTAATAACCTGGACAAGGATTTTGTATATTAAGTGGATTCTAGTGCCAAATAAAAATCTCGTGACTCTAAGAACGCGAGGTCTGGTTGGGTGTGGCCAAACATGAAATGTTGGCGAGGGTGAAAATAATGGTAATGGCAATCCTGTGGTTAATAATTAAAAAGAATATTGCTTTAGCTAAAGGATGTAAAGCAAGTGGTGTAAATAATTAGTTATTTAAGAAATCCGTATGCGCGTTTATGAAAGCGGAGATCTCTGGAGACGCACAGCTTGTTAAAAGGGATTTTGGGTCGGAAAAGGGAGGGGGGGGGATTTGTTTGCAGCGAGAACTGCAGACAAAGTGGCTGGCGCGATGCTAGCGCAAAGTTTTTTTTACTAACCTACTCTAAAACTTAAGTGTTATGGTTGAGCCCGCGGTAGGGATGGGAGTTAATTGCGCCCCATACGCCTACAAGGAAGGGAAATCATGCAAAGAGACGTGCATCGCGGCAGCAAAGGATTGGGCTGCCGTGGCCCCAGTTTGGCTATGACAACCTCCCTAAGTGTACTTATAGCTAAACTACTATACTAAGAAGAGACAGGGGAAAAACCGGCACAGACTCCGTAAAAGCCCTTTTGACAAGAAATAATTGAAAATGGTTGCATGCATTATCAGGAAATGCTACAGGAGACAGTTGGGTGGAAACCATGCTCTTTATTAATGGGTGGAGAAAATACTAGTAGAGGGGGCAGGGTGTTACATGGGTTTCGAAGGGCGAAAAAAACATTTCCTCTAATTTTTTTGATATAATAAAAAATTTGTTTATTCAAACTATAAGTATATAAAAGAACATTTGAACAATATTGCATAAAATTTTCATCCAAAAAGTTTGGAAATTCAGCCGTTGAGAGGTGGTTTTCGGAGACCCCCTTAGAGAAGTGTCCTCGCGGTGGACAGGATAACTCATGATAGCTTTGACTGAAATCAAAAAACCAAATATTATCTGTTAGTATGCGACTATAGCTAGTGATTGAACAAAGGATTTAAAAAAAAAAATTAAATTTCGGCAGTTGTATGCAAAAAAGTAATATTTTCGGTCAAATCTTGTAAAATAAGTTGTGATCAAAGAAAAAAAATCCTTCGTCAAGCACTAGTGAATAATATCTAGAAGAAGTGAGCAAAATTTCAACAAGATCGGTGCGTTAGTTTTTGAGAAATCTTGTCCACAGATTTCAAAAATACAGTTTTGAGAAAAAAATCTATTTCTGTTTTAAGTAGGAATAGAACGGAGAATTTTTTTTTAATTTGCATGGACTCGTAGATTCCAGCTCCTCAAAACAAAGGTCCATCTGCAATATCCAGGGCATCCTTTTGCTCTTGCCTCGAGTCCCAGCCTCAGCTCTTTTCTCGGCTAAGAGTATGCGATGTGAATCTCCTTTCCGCGCATACTCGTGGCTATTTCGGCCAAGTTTGATGTCCACACCGCGCCGAAAAAATTAATAGAGCAGAAAATGCCTTCGTTGGAAGTGCAGGCAGCGATTAATGCAGCTATTTCAGCTTTTTTAGAACCAGCAGGAAGTATTATTTGGAGCGATGTTACAAATGAGCTGGTTCACTCTCGTTATTATTTTGCGTTAAGACACCAACACGCCGCTCTAAAAGCACATTCTCACTAAGCTCTTGATAAGTGGGCGTGAAAGCTGATAAAACATCACTCTGCAACGGAGCGTTATCGTGCTTGAATGATGACAGAGCATTTGTAGCTGAAGCGCCATGAGTCAGCGCCGGTCGTTTTTAGCGGCTGTCGCACACAACAGGTTTTGTGGTACTAGCCGGAATTGTTGGATCGGCGGGGTTTGCTCTGCGGGACTGAAATTCGAACACGCCCGAGACTGTAGCCGCGCATTTCAAGGTCTTCTTTGATAGTGACAGGGTCGTTGTCGCCCGGCAGGTCGAACCCCACTTTGTGGCGACTACGTCGATGTACTGCATGTGGAATAAGGGGTGTTTGCGTTTGTCAGCAGATTCGTTGCCGCAGTGCGTTACTGCTCGTCGGCCGCAATAATATGCAGGCAGTTACGAGCGAGTGAAGCGAGTTGCGTGTATTTTTAGAGTTCGCGCACAAGATGGGGGTGTATCAGGAAGTGTCCCTAATAACCAACCTGAATGTCTGTTTCTTCGAAATGCGCGGCTGTGTTTGGGTGCCTCAAGGGCCGGGGTTGTGCTGGGAACTCTCGGGATCGAGAACTGGTTTGAAACCGGCACTTGCGGAACAACAGCCTCCTGTCGAGGTCCGCGAGCTCGTTTCATTGTCCTGGTCTCAGCCAGCGTCAGTTCTGCGCCGGACGGGATATTCTTTGGAATGGTTGCTATAGGGTACTGGCTTACCCGGCCACGCGTTNTAGCTTACCCGTCCACGCGTTGCTGTGGCATAAAAGATTTTGGTTCTATTCATTTCTGTGAAATTAATTGAAAGAAGTATTATGTATATTCAAAATCTTTATTATAAGTACTTGTTTGTATAATGTTTTTAGTTTTGCCATCTTCCGCGCGTATGAATAAGTAGTGTGGTTTTCCTACTCTAGAACACGACACACAATTAGCCGTGCGAAAAACATTCTTTCTAAATCTATTCCGCACATTTGCGGAAGCTGTCGTACGCCTGTGTAGCTTTTAGTTCTGGAGAAACTGGATGAGTGATAAAACTCCTACATGTAAATGCCGCAATGAACGTCAGATCACTGAATAGCAGGAGCACATTAAATCGATAATTATCGACATATAGAGCATTGACGTACTTATAAGTATCGGTATATCGTTTATATATATCGATAGATCTGCTAGGTTGCGACTTTACATTGTTGACATTGCATTGTTAACTAACGCGCTTCCTGACGCCAAACCATGGTAAAAATTAGCTTTTGCAGATTTTAGTTACTTTGCAGGTAATACAGATAAAAAAGAAAGGTGTACAAGCACTCGTGGGAACGAAAGGAAGCTTTATAAAAAACAGAATGAAAATCAGTTGATTTTTTTCTGAAGTTACATGCGTCCGAACAAACTGACACAAGGTTTATATATATACACATATATATATATAGGTTTATATATGTATATAGGTGTATATATTCTGCAGCGTGATATGTGCGGGTATAGAGGTTCCCCTCCCCTCCACATTCTCTTTATCCCCTCCACCAGGAAAGCTATTTTTGCCCACGTCTTGACCACAGAGCAGGCACACTTGGCCTTCTCGACGTCAGGTTTGTCCCCGAATCGATATTGAAGCATTCCGCTCACCAACTCAAACTTCGCGTTGTTTTACGTGACTTCGTGCTTTTTAAACTAAGTTTTACTACTGCTCTGCACGCAAATTCTTTCGAATGAAAAATAAATAAACATATATTTCCCCGCCTTATTATTCCTGCTTAAACAATGTAATTAATTGAGAAAATATTAATGCAATGCAGAAATGTCAAACTTTGAGCTGAGTTAGGTTCTCAGTGGCGCGCCACTGGACTTGCATTCGGGAGGATACGGGCTCGATTCCC
Source organism: Clitarchus hookeri (assembly GCA_002778355.1). Classification (NCBI taxonomy): domain Eukaryota; kingdom Metazoa; phylum Arthropoda; class Insecta; order Phasmatodea; family Phasmatidae; genus Clitarchus; species Clitarchus hookeri. The sequence continues at coordinate 4,014 of NQII01001491.1, read as the reverse complement.
GGCCCCGTCATCCTGATTACGGTTTGACGTAGTCTTCCGTAGCTGCAGTAGTTCCTTACTACAGGCTAGGAGCTCGCTGTCGAGGCGTTGGTTTACGTACCCACTGGCAACATTGGAACCTGGTAGTCGTGGTATTTTAGCCATGTTTAAATGCGTGCTTGTGTAATATAAATAAAAATCCAACAAAACTCATTATACACTAAAATAAATTCTGTTTTGCAGTCTAATAAAATCAAGCATTTTAACACTTTCATCTGTGGTAAACTTTAGCACCGTTGTAACGCCGTTTACCTTTTGAGAAGCTCAAGTTCGGTATTAATTGTGGCAAGGATTACAACTCAGTCAAAATGTGTTCACACTGGCCGAACAAATTTTACGCAATTTGTGTAGTTTAAAATGTAGCAAATTTCACTGAACCGTACCAAAGCCTTGAACTAAGTTTACTGGTGTGTTTATTAGCTGCACGACAATTTATTTGAAAGAGCAATGCCAATGGGCAACACAATCGTAAGTTTTGGTCGTGGTTAGTGGTTGTTAAAGATTGATTTTCCTTCAATAGATTATATCGGAACAGTTAGTCTGTAAATTTCAGTATATGACCTACATAAATTGCCCGAACGAGTGTTGCAAAATGAAGGCGCTTTCAATGGCCACTAACCTTACATTCGCGAAGTTAACGTTCTTTGTAACCTCTTCCATCCATGTAGCAATACTTTTTTGGAAGTTGTAATTTTTGTAGTTTTATAAAAAAAATTTGAAAATTCTGTGGTTACTAATGCAACAGGTGCTCAATTTTACTATAGACGTGGAGGAGCTAAATATTTTGCTTCGATCGCTGTATTCTGATGAACAAGTGTTTCCTATATGTGTGTCCAGTAATGACTACGGTAGGTTTTCCTGCATCTTCGATTATTCACGTGTTTTGCCGTTTTGTAAAATTATTCGAGCGTGCTGGCGGAATCTGAAGAATAGCACGTATGAGAAAAACTGAGCGTTATGTCACTTTGCGCAATAATTAAGTGCCACATAGGTGTGCTTTACGCATGCTCACATTTCAAATGATCTACAACCGTTGGGGGCCGCGGTGGCTGAGCGACTAGCCTGCTCGCCTCCCAAGGTGAGCCGGGTTCAGTCCCCGGCCGGGCCACTCTGA
>NQII01001490.1:480586-496321 GCA_002778355.1 Clitarchus hookeri | reverse complement strand
ACCATCACATACTCCGCGACTGCTGTGACCTTGTTAAAACACAGATACAGCAGAGAACTTGATCACAGAGCGTCGTTTAGAACTGAGATCACATTATTAGTTTCATTTAGTGCTTCATGTGCAAACAATTGTTGGGTGAAATCATAAGTGACACAACCAAACAAATTTTTAATTGATGCAATATTCGATAAATGATGAAAGAGGATGATTTTATAGTAATTTATAGAGGAATTTATTCGGACCACTCAAATTTTTGGTTAATACAGTTTTTTGGTACATCCATTTTCAGTACATAGAGAATCCACTTTAATTGGCTATGCTGTATTGCTTATTTCCTTATTTCTATAATTTCATTTCATTTTGTAGTTGACGGTTGCACATATTTATAGATAACAGTGAAATTGAATTCAAAAAGATGCAAAATATAAAAAAAATTAGTTTTTGTTGCAAGTGCATGACGCATTCTGCGTCCCTATATTTTATTCGTCAGAACACACGCTCTGGCGAAGCTCGCAGGCGGACGACTGCAATAAGGATTAAGGGTTTTGCGGACGTGATGAGGAGAATGGCGCCAGGACGGCCCGGCGGAACGACCACGTGCGGAGGAAGGCGGATGCAGCTGCATTCCGCAGCTGCCAAGGGACGCTGAGCCCACACCAGCGGCTGAGTCTGTCCCGGGCCAGTTTCCGCCATAAACATTGAGAGCTTTTAGCGGGCGTGCTGGGGAGAATAACGACACAATATCCGGAGGCATAAGTGCACCGAACCAAAGAGGCCGCCCAAGAGTTCCCGCACGTGCAGAACGGAACAATAAACTTCCAGGCTAGAATCAAGGGGCGACGCCNATATCCGGAGGCATAAGTGCGCCGAACCAAAGAGGCCACCCAAGAGTTCCCGCACGTGCAGAACGGAACAATAAACTTCCAGGCTAGAATCAAGGGGCGACGCCAGGCCGACTGCGGACCACAGGAGCAGCGGCCACGTGTTTTACGACTCAGGGGTACGCGGCAAGCACCCCGGCCACGTGCAGGGACGGTGCAAAGGGAATATGGCGATGGAGCCTACAAAACCACGAGAAGGAGGGAGGAACGAGTCAGTCAGTCGAGGATCGAGCAGTCAGTCAGTTGGAGGACCTAGAGTGAGACGTCCGGTTCGGAACCGGACGACATCAGGCAGTCAGACGCGAGCAGTCAGTTGAGAGACGTCAACGAGTCAGTCAGTCGGAGTCAGTCGAGGATCGGGATTGCATCACGATGTCGACCTCAGTCGGAGGCCATCAAGCGGGACGTGCGGCGGGAAGTTTCCGAGAAAAGTCACCCAGACTTAGTCAAACGAGAAGGGTGGACCGGGAGCCGAGAGAAAACGAGTTCGCCAAATGCATCAAGACGTGGACCTCAGTCGGAGGCCGTCAAACGGGACGTACGGCGTGAAGAGTCCGAGAAAACGGCAGCCGGCCGTCACCAAACGAAGAGTGCTGAGTGGACCCGGGAGGAGGAGTTCCGAGAGCAGGCGTCGGGACGCCCCACCAAGCGCCGGAGCAGTTCCAAGTCGCCAGCCGAGGGAAGACAGCGCCGCAGTGTCAGATAAGTAGTTCTACACCAGGTGTGAAGAATCCTTCCCCCCCCCCCCCCACGACGCCAATCGCGGCGTCAAACCATACGTAGCCTACATAGAAAAAGGGGAGGGGAGTTGTCTCGTGAGTTCATGTACCAGTTAACCTGTTAAAGCAACAATAAAACTCGATTATGTGAACTCGCAAATAAAGTGTAATTTATTAGTAAATTGGACCTAGAGACAACAGTGTCGACGTATTCCTACGCCCTATCACTGAGGGCTAGCATCAAGTGCTATCGCCTCACTCCGCAGAGAAGATTCAATACCTACTTCCAAACTTCAGCATTGGCAGGTATCATGCAATATAAAATGTATTTCTTATATACAAGGAGTGGGTTCTGTTACATTTATAAATGTTACATCAAGGTTATTACAAAAAACAGCACACTTCTATCACAATCTGTTTTGGCGCTATTCCCTCCACACTGCATTCAATAGTCTTGAATGCCAGCTCGTGTGTGTGTGTGTATCATTTCAAACCAGTCTTTGATAGGCTCCTTGTGGGTACCATGATATTTCTGTAACAATTTGAGAAGTCAAAGAAGCCTGATCAAAGATATTTTTGAAATGTTTCCCATCGGCTGATCAGTTTTTTGATGTCCAAATGAGTAATGTTGTTTTCCATACTTATCAAATTCTCTTGTTTTTAATGGAAAAGATGTCACTTCAAAAATGTTCTGTTATTTTTAGTAAATATTATTGTGAAACTTTATTGAAGACAATGTTATGTCCTTGTAGTAAGCATAATTTACACTGGTTACATTTAATGCTTACACTGTACTTTGAGGTAGTTACTGCTCTCAGTTATACACATTATCTCTTCCACACTAAACACTGTAGAGATAAATGGTATCCTAGGTAACATTTTTGTCTCAAACACCTGTCAAGCAAAAAAACAGCTGGAAAGTTTTAACTCTTTGAGTTCTACATATCTATTTGTTCAGTTCACTTCCCTGGTTGTGTCATTTTGTGTAGAAAGCAAGGATTTGGACAGAACAAAGTCCCTTATAATTTGAACAGTTTCTGAGCGAAAATGTGATCACTGGCATATCTATAAAAGCTCACTTATGTCACTACCATAAACCAGGGCTACTTTGTACCTGCTGAGGTAACTTTGCACCACTCAAAATGTTTATTTATCAGCCATTCGGTGAAGACATACCAAACATTACCTGGGTAGACGACATTAAAAATTTAAAATATTTATCTACCATCCTCTGTTTCTTTGCCAAATGGCAACAAAACAAAAATTCCAAGTGGTGCAGAGTTACCGCAGTAGGTGCAAAGTAATCCCGGTTTACAGTATCACTGTATTTCAGACACTGGGGCGTGGTTTTTGTTTCTTCATACTTTGAGAATACATAACGTGGCTTTTTGAAACAAGTCCCAAACAATGTTCACTTGCTTACACTAACATTTTCAAGACAGCAAGTAGAGTTGATTCAGAGTTGAAATGTATACAGATCATTGTGCTCGATAACAAATAAAAACTTCTTATTATGGGGTTAACTGTTTGTAGTAGTACAATACTTTGTTAAGGTTGGTTGTCATCAAATAAATCATAAATATTGCATTCTTTGTATAGTTTATTGTTATGTAACTGATGGTACACTATGCTTAATGGTTTTTTTTAAATATTGAAAGTCAAAACATCAAGGTTGTACCTATGTGTATTAATAATCAGCATTGAAAGATAATAATTTTAAAAAAAAGTTTGGGGTTTATAATTTATTTGTTTTATTGCTGTGCTTAATTTTCCTAACCCAAGTCACTGTTACCAACTAACAGTGACTCAAACAGTGATTTGTAATTTAAACTGTGATCTTAATTGTTTTTCCCAATAACGTTTTATTTTAAAACAGTCCATCAATATAAAAAGTGATTTTCTTTGAATAAACCCCTCCACCTCCCTGGATGTAACACTAATTTAATTGTCAAATATTGTTGAAGGCGAAAATGTGAACGGGCGACATGGTCTTTAGAGTTGTTTGTGATTAAATATGTAAAAGTACGTACTTCTTCCTCATGAAGCTATTACTTTAACGGTGTAGACCTGCACACATTGACATAGAGCTTCAAACATTTACATGTGTAATGGAATTGTGCTAGTTATCACCCTCGTTTTGGAAATTTAAATAACGAAAGAAATACTATATTTATTCCCTAGTGACAAAATTTACTTCGCTACGATTTTTTTTTCCTTCAGAAATCGAATTTTGCTAAAATTGTTGAATAGAATAAACGATGATATTAGAAACGGTTGCAAATTAAATTGAAGGAAAAAAATCGATATTAAGCCAAAAAGGAATTAGTAATTTATTGAAGATTATGGCCCCTTGCCCTGGCCTATGGCCTATCAGTCTATCACTACTATGGTGGTTTGCGAGTAACAAGGAAGTTTTTATTTACTTGAAATATATGTGGTTCTGAGTTGTCTGTTGTATTTAATTTGTAAATATTTGTTCAGTATTATTTTATTTTATTTCAAGATACATAGGCTCTGCTTCTACGCCCATTCAATTTAAGTGCAGTGAAGAAGTTAAGTGCAATGTTTATGTTTCTGTCGAGTATTTGAGCGTCGTCCTCCGAGATGGAATTGGTGGGGGAATTTCCAATAAAATCAGAGCAAGATTGTAATGAAATGTTAATCAAGGTAAGCTATAACATAGCTTAATTGTTATTGCCAGTCACTAAGACGAGATGAGGTTTGTCACATGCACGTTTCGCATTATCTGTCATCTGAAGGCCGTGCTACTCTCTCACTAAAGTCTCCGGCACAATTGTCTGGTTGTGTTATTGTTGTTGTATGTTGGTGTGCGACGTATTCCATGGCACAATTATTGTTGTATGTTGGTGTGCGACGTATTCCATGGCACAATTTGCTCCATTCCATGGAGCAAATTGTTCCGCGATCGAGCCACGTGGTAGCAAGCCGTAAATATGTAAAGTCATTATTTTAATTTTATAAGATATTGATTGCCTGAAATCAACAGAAGTGAGGTAAGGGATAACTGAAAATGTTATTTGACCGAAAGATACTGCATTGTACCAAAATGAAAATAAATAAAATATTGTACCTAACCAAAACATACATTTCAAAGGTTTTTATACATAGGGTTTTTAATATTGAAAACCGATGGTCGCTGATGGGTATCAAAACTTTAATTTCACAGTTACGCTACATGTCAACCTTTTCATTTATGTTTCTCATCACATGTCCAAACTACAAAACACTTTCTGATTGGTCGGTTGGTGGAAAACTACAAAACCTTGATAACTGATCGGTTGGTGGCAAACTACAAAGTTATCTCTGATTGCTCAGTTGATGGTAAAAAGCTCAATATTTTCAACTTTCTACATGACGAACCGCCAACACCAACCACTAAATGCAAGATGAAATGTTTAAGGACCAACCATCAACACCAACCGCCTATTGTGTCATCTCACATGTAGCACCCTGTACTATTTCAACTGCTACCAACACCAACGACCAATTGCCTATTGTGCCAGGGGCTTAAGGCTAGATATATAAGCTGTGGATGTCCGAATAAAATTTTGCAACAACGCAATGCAAGAAATTACAATTGTTATAAACTTGCATGACGTAAATAACAATACAAAATAAAAATGCCAAACTAGTAGAAAGATCAGCACCTTTTTTGAAGGAGATATATTAGACCAAAAAAGTTATAAAAATGAATTTTGCACACATTACCTATTTTATATTTAGAAGGGTCTAGTGATAAAATAAGCAGAATGTCAAAAATAAAATAGGTTATACATTAGGAGTTTGGCGGCTTTGTTCACGTTGGACGCCATGTTGTATAGTCCTGTAATGTTGTAGTAACATATATCGGCAGTCAGCTGTTTGCTGTGGATGTGTAGAAGTTACCGTAGGTTAGTTGCAGTTTACATGCAATACAATGCTGTTTGTGACAAGTGGAGTGTTGCTGCGTGCATTAGTTGGGGCATTTTATTGTTATTTAAGAATGGAGAGTGCTTCTGTGCGGGACAGTCGTCTATGTGGCGGGTGTTACCTGGACGTTTGCCAGTTTGTTGAATTAACGTTGTTTTTGCCTACCGAGGTGAGTAAATTCACATTCTTCCTGTATGTTTTACTGTTACTTGTAAACTCTAAAAACGTAGGTTAGAATAATATCCTAGGTTAGATTAAAACCCTACAATCCTAGGTTAGATTAAAACAGTTAAATCTTAGGTTATTTTAATATCCTACAATCCTTGGTGGTAATTATATAGAAAAAGGGCTTTTCTGAAAAAATTTCGGAGAGTCGTGTATTTCCATTCTACTAATTACCCAGAACAAGAATTTACTAGGGGCATTAACATATCATCAACACAAACCACAAATACGATAGTGGGGAGGGCTATGAAGCTCGGGGGAAATTGTGGAGTAAAATCACTAAAAATACACTCACAAAAATATAAAAACACCTCAATTTAACATTTGTCCACCCAATTTCGTAATATGTGCCCACCTAACCTAACCCAACCCCATGATAAGTGAATCGCTATTTAAAATTTTAATCTAACTTAGGATTATAGGGTTTTAATCTAACCTATGATTTCATTCTAATCTAGGATTTTAGTGCTTTGATCTAACCTATGATTTTATTCTAATCTAAGATTTTTTGTTTTTGAAGTAACAGTATAACATACCGGACGTAAATGAATTAACTCACCTAGGTACGCAGTGGGTACAATTCCACTGTCCTCAGCCANAAATGAATTAACTCACCTAGGTACGCAGTGGGTACAATTCCACTGTCCTCAGCCAATTCAACTACCGTCGTGATCTACTAGAAACCCAACCAGTAGTGGCCAAAACAACATTAATTCTATAAACTGGCAAATGCACAGAAGCAATTGCATTCTTCAATTCTTAACTCTTTCTTCACCATTGTTCAATCAGAAGCCTCCGCATGGACAAGTTCGGACATCGCAAACCAGGCGCGCACATTACTACGCTCACCGCGAACCACACACTATTTCATATACCAGGTGACTAAACGCAGTTCGCGTCTGCGCAGATAACATTACGTTGCTTTTCAACATGACGGTCCAACTGCTCGTACTTTTATCTATTTTATTTAGTACATTCCATTTATTTTACCAGTACGCCCCCTCAATATTAAAATTGTAAGCTGTGGAGAACCCGTTTAAGTTCCTTTTGTGTGTCTACGACATTTCCTTCAGAAAAGCAGCTACTCTGAATAATTACAGGTAATTATCTAGTTTAGGGGCTTTTCTGAAAAACACAATAAAAATTTAAAATTATGATATATTTCTACTCTACTAATGATGCAGAACACGAATATACTAGGGGCATTAACGTCCGACTAATTTCGTAATATGTGCCCACCTAACCTAACAAAACCTAACCCCACGATGGGCGAATCACTATTTTACATTTTTAAACTAACCTAGGATTGTTGGGTTTTACACTAACCTATGATGTTAGGGTTTTAAACTAACCTAGGATAGTAGGGTTTTACACTAACCTAGGATGTTTGGGTTTTATACTAACCTAGGATGTTTGGGTTTTACACTAACCTAGGATGTTTGGGTTTTACACTAAAATACGAATGTAGGATTGCAGGGATTTAAAGGAACCGTAAAACACACCAAAAGAATGTAAATTGACTCACCTAGGTAGGGGGCTGGTATAATTCCTCTGACGTTAATAGACACAAACAAACATATTTCGCAAGTTTTTTTTAATATGTTCTACTTATTTTAACACTACGGCCGCTTCAATATCAACTAGGTAAGCTATGCTGAATTCATTAAAACAACTTTTGTTGGCATAAAACGTTTCGTTCATAAACGTAAACAAACTGTCAGAAACAGTCATCTCACAAACTTGTTCAATTTTTTAAAATATGTTGCACTTATTTTAAAGCGATGCCCCTAGTATATTCGTGTTCTGCATCATTAGTAGAGTAGAAATATATCATAATTTTAAATTTTTATTGTGTTTTTCAGAAAAGCCCCTAAACTAGATAATTACCTAATTACCATATAAATATGTAATTATATTCTTTATTTATGATTGAACACGCAACTGTAGGCATAAATTCATTGTACAAGCATGTAATATAATAATACTGAAAATAATAGCTTTCTATAAGTGTGTGAAACTATTTTGCAATTGCCCACTGCTAATGTAAAAGATGCAAAATGCAAGAAGTTTGAAGTTGGCCAACTTTTGCATTGGATTCTTGTTTCTTGCATAATTTATAAACTGTATCTTTCAACTCTTTGCATTTCTTGTGTAGTTTGTAAAACCAGCTTAAGACCCCATCCACAATATAACTGGCTCAGATAACATAACATACACAGCATAACAATCAAAACTCTCAGTCTACAATTGGTGTTAACGTGGAAGAAAAAAAAACTCTTGTCTCACCAAATATAAAGACCAAACGAATAGGAAATAATTTTTCCAGCACACGAATTTCTATACCCATAAGTTGGCCACAGCTGTATTCATGACATTCACGTTCTCGTTGGCTGGCGTTAAAAACTTGCCATACAATATTGAGAGATGACCATCTTCAAGTCATGCAAATAGCGCCAAGTAAGTCACACCAAATATTAGTTGTGGACATTGCAGTCTCAAATACAGGTTTTTACTTTTTTATGCTATGCATGTTATGTGCGGCATGTCGATAGTAGACGGGGCCTTACGACCTTGCTATAATTGCCATGTCATCTATTCTCTCTGATGTTGAGAGCACTGATTGGCCCATGTGACATCACGAGCCATGTCCTCGCATGTCCTCTGTCCCCAGTCTACAGCAAATTTGACCATTTTTAATTTTCTGACCTCAGTTGTGCCCTGTCTTCGAGTTTTCCATGGAAGAAGAAGAATGATTTACCGGCGAAATCCACACATAATTTATAATAGTAAACATTCATAAACACGGACGCGAATGTGGAGTTTGATGAAGCAGACCGGGACAAATTGTAAATATGTGCCATGCAGTTATGGCCAGAATTATTCTATATAAAAGACAGGAATTTTAAAAATAAAAAATTGAGGGAAAATTAATTTTAATGAAGGAATTTAATTTTGGATAAACAACGCAATGCGAATGTAAAGAAAATATTTTCTTATAACCTATAACTAAAATAGATCAACTACTATAATAATGAAAATCGCCTTTAACTTAACACCTTAACAATAAACCAGCCAAACACTCGTGAGTTTAAACAAGATGGCACAAAGCATTTACTGTTACTTGGTTGCAGTTTTCAAAACCTACTTGTTGGGACAGCTTTGGACATCTGTTGTAGCAGCAAATTGTGTGCGAGTCTCACGTCAGTAAGGACAGGGGACACCGTAATTGTAACAGGGGCTTAGGAAATAGCCATAGAAAAAAAATTCACTTCCAAGATGTGTACTACATGTCATGGGACGTGGAATGGCCGTCCACTCGCCGTAAACCTGTAAAGGTGAGGCCACACCTATCGTCAAACGTTTTGTCCAGATATTTGCTCCAACTTTTGCCCCAGAGTTTGCCAATTGAACATTTGTTAATTGATGAACGGTCACACTATTTATTCAATATTGGTTACAATATTGGATCAGATGTTTGAGTTAATTCCGACAATTTAATTGATGAACTGGCCAAATGTCTGAAGGCCAAGTTTGCTGCGAGACTGTAGTGCTATTGCATTGTCTACTGACACTGGAAAACTTGGAAAGTTCAGGGAGTTAAATTTTTGTCATAGAAATCAAGGTAAACCTTGAAATATTTTCTTTTTATGTTGGTTGACAGAATTTAGTAACATCACACAAAAAAATGAATATATACTAAGATTTTTCATGTTTCCAAAGAATTTCAATATTTTCTGTACTCAGTCCTGACTGAATATGTTTCATTGCATAATATGTAATAACAGTTCAAGTAAATTAATCAGCGCATCCATACGTGGATAGTTTTCACATAGTACCTTAGGCGAATCCATGTTTTAAACAACTTTACATTTTTTTAAAAATTATTTTACCTTATTATTTCAAAACTATTTTGTGGTTTCTGGTGTTGCAAATGAGAAAAATCTTAAAGTGTGCTGTACTTCAGTTGGCTAAGAACTTGTTCCTTATCACTATCAATAAGTGGTACGTGTTGTGTTCAGTGATTAATGTTATGTATCAGTAGTTTACAAATCAGTTACTCCCAGGGAATATTATTGGTCACTGTGCTTCGTGGAGTACAGTGCCAGTCAAATATTACTTTCCTGTCCATCACTTTGACAGTTGGCTACAATGGGCTTGAAAGTGTTAAAATATGTCAATTGTATCTAATATAACTGTTACCTATATGATAAGGGCTACCTGGAAATAAAGAGATATGCTGGAATTATCAGGGAATTTTATTCACAAGTCCCAGTGGGACATCCTGTAGTGTCTCTGAAGTGGCAGGAGCAAAATGACTGCAGCCTTCGCAGTTTGTAAAGTACAATGGCAGTGGCAGGAGTAGGAATGCCTCGTGCCACTTCACTGACTTGAAACTAAGCTGCACCAGTAAACGGTTCCTGCCACTGTACTGTCGTTATAGAAATATTACTTTGGTGCTTTCTAAATGATTGCCTCAATTTTAATGTTACTGGCATGTAATAAAAGTCTGGTATTATTTGTAAATATATTGCTCTAATAAAGTCAAAATTCTCGTTTCAAAAAATCACACCATTAATGTACGAGAATAATTTAGAGGCAATGGAGTTGAAAGTTATAGTGTTGCGAAAAAGTGTTTGAGCCAAAAAAATTTTGTTTTTTTATGCCAGTAGGTAAATTTTTGCCACAAGTTATGAATGGTGAATGTTTCCTATTTCATAGGTGTGTTTCTGCACGTAAACCAAATGTTAGTTACAGCATTTTCATCCAATTTTTTGTTTGAATTGCGATTGAATTAGGTAATATTCAAGTTGTTAACAGGTTATGATAGAAGTCAAGTGCAATCTTGGACTGAAACAAATTACTGTAGTGCTACATGTTTTTTAGTTTCTAATTAATAATAATTACATTTGCTAAATGCAATGCAGTAGTACAGGATTAGTGAAGGTTAGCTGTGTTAGCGGCAGCCTATAAGGTAGCACTCAAGTGAGGTGCACCTGCTAAACCAAGTTTGCTTTAAGGAGCTAAACCAGTTTTCTTAATTGCTGCATTGTTGTAAGGATGGTTTACCCACCATTTAAGTTACTATGAATATGTGTGACGGCCTCTTCCAATCCACATGCTAAAAATATTCTGTGTTGAGGTGGTCATCCACTATGCTAGCCCAACTTTAAAACTTTAAAGAGCATCCTTTGCTCTTTGCCTCTAATTGGAGTTTACATTTTAGAGTAATAAGCCCCTTTTATGAACAATATTTCCAATTTTTGAGAGGATACCGGTGATAAATTTGTGGAACTTTAATACTCAACATACAATGGTAAAACTACTTAAAGAGTAATAACAATTGTGCAAATAGACAGCTCTAGCCGTTGCTGGTGCATTTCAATACAACGTGTGGTTCCAGGAGATACAACTTGCACATAGTTAGGCACATAGTTACACAGGATATGTTAGAAATTCAGGGTCTAGGGGTGGCAGCTCTCAAGCAGAAACATGGTATCCTGAAGTAGGATAGGCCCACCAACCCTGTGGCAAGCAACACAGCTTGTCTAGTGACACTCGTGCTTCCTGGCCTCCTTGAATGGCGGTCACTATATATGAAGCTGTTTGCACCACTCCACATGACTGTTACGTATATTAAGTAGGAGAGGTCCACCAGCCCTGTGGCAAGCAACACAGCTTGTCTAGTGACAATTGTGTTTCCTGTCCTCCTTGAATGGCAGTTACTATATATGAAGCTGTTTGCACCACTCCACATGACTGTTACGTATATTAAGTAGGAGAGGCCCACCAGCCCTGTGGCAAGCAACACAGCTTATCTAGTGACATTTGTGTTTCCTGGCCTCCTTGAATGGCAGTTACTATATATGAAGCTGTTTGCACCACTCCACGTGACTGCTACATATATTAAGTAGGAGAGGTCCACTAGCCCTGTGGCAAGCAACACAGCTTATCTAGTGACATTTGTGTTTCCTGGCCTCCTTGAATGGCAGTTACTATATATGAAGCTGTTTGCACCACTCCACGTGACTGCTACATATATTAAGTAGGAGAGGCCCACCAACCCTGTGGCAAGCAACACAGCTTATCTAGTGACATTTGTGTTTCCTGGCCTCCTTGAATGGCAGTTACTATATATGAAGCTGTTTGCACCACTCCACGTGACTTTTACATATATTAAGCCCAGTCATAGTTATGTAGAAAATGTATTGCTAGAAGGTTCAATGCTTCAGATGGCCCAGGTGTGAGAGGTACAATTAATGAGACATGTTTTTATATGTTCCTTACTGCAACTAAAGTATTCTGCATGCAAAGGTTCACAGCTATAGCCTGCTTGTAGCCAATGCTCCTTAAAATGTCCTAACTGTACATTATTTGAAGACGTGAGTCTGCAAGAAGTAGGTGATCAACCCCATAGACTTGAAAGTATATTGATTACCCAGCATGCTCTGGCTGTGTGGGGTATTTTTGTACACACATGCTGTATTCAATAAGAAATTGACACAAGGCATGATGTTAGGCCAGTCAGTTGTCTTTGGCCACTGGCCAGCGGACTGTTGAGTGCTGCACTTTCTCGCCCTTGTTGCTGTATGGTGGGGGGGGAGGTTGTGCGGTAATCACTTTACCTTGTGTTGAATGTCTTCTCGGCCCCTGGACTCGCGGGCCTGTACTCGCGTCTCTTCCCCGTTCCAGCAGCGTCGCCAGGGCTGGACCTGCCTGGCCTTGTTTACTTCTGTCTGGATAAGGGTCGCCTGACCTCACCTCGCACTGTGGACCTGGACAGCTTGCAGGGGGGGGAGGGTGGCCCCTCGTCATCCTCTCGTTCAGTTGACACCTCCAGACTGCTGGACTGCCGCAGCCTCGTTTTCGGGTCGGCTGTGGTTTTCCTTGTACTGCCTCGCCTCTTTGATGTTTGCTGGGTTCGACTCTGTCGACGTATTTTTCTTCGTTTCTCCACTTTCTCTCTCCTGCTTCGATGCGCGTAGTTGCCACTTCTCCTTCCGTCTTCCTTCTCTTCCTTCTTCACTCTCGGTCGCCTGTTCCTTTGTTTGCTCGCATTCTCTTCTTCGCTCTCGCTTTTTCTCCCCTTCTCGCCTGTCTTCTTCCCACGTTCATCCCACGTGCTTCAGTTTCGGCCGGCGTTTCGGTTTCCTTTATCTCTCGGCGCCCTTACTCGTGTCCGTTATCTCTGAGCACTGCCTGGGCGATAGCACTGGGGTTGTGTTGCATCTTGCTTTTGTCCCTATCTCTCAGTCACTGTTCCATCCAGTGAAACTAATTTCCTGCCCTTTCTCTGCCACTCCCGCTTCTCTCGGGTTTATTCTGGTTCTTGTTTCAGTCTATACAAATTTAACTATGCCTTAACATGCCCTGCCATGCCTTAACATGCCCCACGTTGGGCGCCATTTTAACTTGTCGCTACTAGGCCACCTGAGTTATACAGGATGATGGCTAGTAGGTTACTTAGTTAATTTACTTTGGTGCAGACTAAGGTCACCTGTTGTTGTGTTAGGGGTAAACAAATACTCGTATTCTCCATTACTTAACACACCAGTATTTTATTTGTCTGAAGGTAACATAGGTATTTACACACACTGGCGAGACTGAGCCCCCTTACGAGTCGTAGACCTGAAGGGCTGGTGGGCGGTATGCTATGCGTTGGGGAAGGTTGTTTGAAGGGAGACGTTTCTACTTATCTGTGACTGCCGCTTTTAGTGAGTTGTCTTCGTTGGTAGTTGAGGCCTGGTTGAGTGGGGTGGCCTTTTTTCAGGCCCTCGGACTGGCTCTCGTTGGCGTGTTGTACTCAGCTGGTTTCTTCCTGCAGCTTTGACTGACTCTCTCGGAAGTCCGGGATAGTTTCCCGGGGACTTGGAGTGTCGCTGCGACCTCGGCTGGTGTTACTCGTAGGAGAGCGAGTCTCCTCGTCTGCGTCGACGTCCGCAACGATCCGGCTCGCGTTTCTGACTTCCCCACCTCGAAAACTGCCACTACATTTTCGGAAATTAACTCATAAGTTCTCTGCACTTCTACTTGGCTTGTCTCGGAAATTTACACATGAAGTTTCGGCAGTTCCTGGGTTCTCTCCCCTGTGACGTCACAATTGACTGACTGACAGACTGCTTGCCTCGTCGCCATCCGGCGCACGACTACGTCTTCTCGGGGAATGGTGCCTCTCGGTATGGGGCTGCCACTCATTTCCGGGAATTTACTCAAGTTCTCGGCACTGTTCCCGTCACACGGTTGCCTACTCCTTCGCCTCCCGTCTCGGCCGAACACCTGACTCGTCTTGCGGCTGTGACGCCGAACAACTCCCATCTTGGCTGAAGATAATTGACTGCCGGGATCCGAACCCGGCCTCGACTACCTCACCCGACTGCCGCCTCTCTGCGTGCGATATGTCTGCCTGACTGATGATTCTCCCGACGGCGCAGATTCAACTGCCCTGAACAACTGCCTCTGAACGACTGCGAACAACTGACCTCCTGCCTTGGTTGTTTCGTGAATTTAACTCGTCTCTCACTATATTCAAGTTAGCTGTCAGGAGTTTCTAGAGAGAAAATTTGGGAAATCCCCTGTGTACCTCGTGCGTTTTTGTGCATGAATTTATCTCTCGTCAGGGGCTTGTGTGCTCCAACTAGGACGGAGGGAGGGTGCGGTAGGCGTCTCGGGGATTCCTGTAGAGCTGGGTCTGCATTAATTCTCGTCGGGGGCACCCCCTGATTCCTTCGTTGAGGGCCGCATATCAGCTATTTCTCGGGACTTACCCTGTATCTCTCGACTTCGGTTCTTCCCCGCGTGTCATTAAGCGTCGGGACTGCCCCGAGGGTGTTCCCCCTCAGGGTGTGGAAACAGCGCAATGCCTATCCCATGTACCCGCCACGCGTCAACGCACTGCTGGCTAATATTATCTGTTGGCTGACCTTCTTGTCTGGGGCACGTTATGGTATTGGGGTAAGTGCATGTGGGTCAGTTCAGTAAATTCCATAGTAAGAAAGAAAAAAGAAAGCCTTTATTGTTTTGTGGATTAGTTTGCTTGGAATGTTACAGTTATTTTACTTAAAGAATAGTATTTTTAATTAGCAATCAAACTGAAAAAACTTAACCCCCTAAGTACTGTAGTTCCAGAGGAATATGTGTTACAGTTTTTGGATACATTCTTACAGGAATTCGAAACCAATTTTCAAGTGACCATAACTCAGCATATGTTATAGTATGTAAATCACTGTTCAAAAATGGTGAAGGGGTCAAAGAACACTGCCTGCATCTTGATTCAAGAGTCTTTCTCAATCACTTAATGTCTGTGTTCAAATGTTCCTGAAAGAAAGTATATATTATTAGGAACAGGAAAGATTGAGACGGGTGATGGCTCCCCAAAAAGAGTTGCACAAGACACTGTATAGAACAAGGGTAGTGATTCCCTCACTGATTGTCACTCAGCTGTGGGAGTATATTGGCTCTCCCAAAACCATGTGGTAGAAGTCAAGAAATGGAACTGTCCAAGGCTGTTCATATGCCTAAAGTTTCCACCCACAATCATTCTTGTAATTGAAGTGTTCTCCAAAGTGTTTGTTCGACAGGATTAATCAGAACTGTCATTGAGCTTGTGTAGGTCTAGATGTAATCGGACCTGATCTTTAACACCACCAGGTGGAACATGCATGGAATTTAGTTCATATCCAGAGTCACAATCTCTTTTACTGTTACAGGGTAAGTTATATACTGAATTGTACTTTAGAAGTGCGCTGTACACACTACAGACAATTATGACGCAATGGTAGGGTTGTGCGACTGTAATATTTGGTAATTTTCTAGTTTAGGGGCTTTTCTGAAAATAAGAAAAAAAACTCCAGAAAGTGGTATATTTCGACTCTACTAATAACGTAGAACACGAATATACTAGGGGCATTAACGTACGACGAATTTCCTAACATGTACCCACCTAACCTAACAGAACCTAACTCCACGATGGGTGAATCACTATT
>NQII01001490.1:363494-479885 GCA_002778355.1 Clitarchus hookeri | reverse complement strand
TTCAAAACGTAAACAAACTGTCAGAAACAGTCACCTCACAAACTTGTTCAATTTTTTAAAATATGTTGTACTTATTTTAAAGCCATGCCCCCAATATATTCGTGTTCTACGTTATTAGTAGAGTCGAAATATACCACTTTCTGGAGTTTTTTTTCTTATTTTCAGGAAAGCCCCTCAAGTAGAAAATTACCTAATTAAAGTTTGTTAACTAGAAAATTTTATCATAAGGGTAAAACATTTATGTATTTAAACAATATGTGCCAGAGTCTTAAAGGTAATTTAGCAGGAAAACTTCCTGAGTGGAAACTTATAAGAGTTTTACTGTTATGGCAATATTTTAATTACAAACTATTTCTTACTAGTTGTTGCCTATACAACGCTGCTCTCACTTTTTTAATTTGTATGGAATACAAAATAAATATTACAAGTTGTAGAGTATATCAAGTTAAAGTTACACTTTAATCAAAAATATAGTACTTTAAAGTTAATCACAGTGTTAAATATTTGTTGTATATAATTTATTTAAAAAACAGGTGGACGTATTAATGTTAGGGCGATTTTTCAAAGGTTTTTTTCAAAACATCTGAAGAAACCGTGAATGGACTACAGCTTTAATTCCTGCAGAAACATCATGTGAATTCATTCATCATATTTCCTGCGTTTTCAGATGTGCGTGTTCCCCATTATACAAAACACTGCTGCTTTATCACAAGTAGTCAATATTTTGAACTAAAATCATTTAGAAACTCAATTTTTGGTGAGCACATAGCACCGTTAATAATCACTTTAAGGAAAATTGGTGTTGGTATTGTATTTTCGTGAAAAATACCTTACCAGTGTTTATCAGTGGGTTGGAAACTCGTTGCATATCGCTGGTATACTTTACATTCAGCGAGGTAAGCCAGTAGTTCCATGCTACTGGAAACCCATTCATATAGAGCTCCACTCCCTTTGTTGAAGACCAGTGGAGGTTGGTGCTTATGGAAGACAAGTTAATGGATCTAGGAGATAGTATTTGTTAGTGACATGTTTATGGCCTTAAGATTTGTCTTCATAAAATCTCTTGTAGAAGTGAAAATTAAATGTTTGTTAATATTTAGTGGTGGCTGTGTTGCGTCCTTGGGCAGCTAGCATGCAGCAATTCACAGTTGTATACTGGCACATACAGTATGGTGTATTGTTTAATACATCATTAATTGTTGTGCAGTGTACAAGTGAGCGTAGTACGTACATATTGTTCATTGGCTGTTGCTATGTTTCAGGTGGAAGTTAAAGATGAGATTGAAATATTTCATAAAATCATAGAATGTGAGGCAGGCTCTCCTCAACCAGCCGCAGTGTATGACGCACACAGTAGCGGTGACCAGGTGAGTGTGGAGACTTCCTCCAGTACAGTCTATTGTTATGAGACGTAAGTTGTAGCTCGCAGTGTGTTTCCCTTGCGCAAAGCATTTAGACTGTACTGAAGATAGTTCTATCCTCCCTCTTGTATGTATCGCACACAACTCACCTGACCTGACCCTCAGAACAACGATATAAGTGAAGGCTCTAAACACCCTCTCCCATGACTCACCATACTCAAACCTCAGAACAACAGTGTTTGTCAATTGCCTCGCTCTGATAGAAACCACACAATTGCAGATAGTTTATTCCGCAAAAAAAGAACTAACAATGATAGATCAGGTATGTAGGTTAGCGTGTCCCGTCTACGTATGAGAAAAAGTTTTTTCGGAGCCACACTATCGCAAGAGGTATCAAAACTTGCGTAATTTGACATAGATAACAAAAATTGTAAAAAAACTAAAATTGTGTGTCATTTTGAGAACTCTACCGTACTTTCAACTTTTGTAAAGTTTACGTTTTTACAGACCTAAACCATATGCCTAAAATAATACAAAAATCAAGTTTAAAAGGTATTTTATTATTGAAATTAATGAAACAAAGCACAAGAAATCAAAATAAACAAAATAGAGCGTATAATCAATGACAAAAACTTAGAATTTAGATTTTTTTTTTATGTCCAAAATTTGGCATTTCTGCTTGAGATTGTAACCTGGTTCTAATAAAGCCATCTCTAGAAGTAGCGTCAGTTACACTTTGTGAGGCCTCTGTTACCAGTTTAACACATCTTTCCACAGATTGTGTGTGACAAGGAAAGTCTACAATTTCCAAGCTCTTATCTTTTGCCATGATTTGAAGGTCCTCATTAGAAATATGTTGAAGAACCGGCAGTGCTGTAACCTGACACTCGTGTCTCACAATAATTTCGGTGTAATCTCTAGCAGAGAAGTAAATTTTTGGTGGTTTAAATATCCTACGTTTAGTGGTACTTTCAGCTTCTCTAGCTTTTATTATTCTTCGCAATGCCAGCTCCTGAATGTGGTCTCTATCATCAAACAACATACCGACAAGTAGGTTTTCTGGGTGCGCAAAAAAAGCATTTATTTTGATAACAGAATCCACAACAAATCTCTGATTTTCATGTAAAAATCGAGAGTACATGATCAGTTGAAAAATATATTTGGCTCCGTCCTTAAAAGACGTCCTTTGCTTGATTAGGAACCAAATCGGAGCGTATACTTTAACCACGTAGTTGACATGTAATTGCAAATTTTCTGATGGATTAAGTGAAGTCTGAGTATACGATTAGCAGAAGTAAGCCTGTAATGACGCAATATTCTTAATTTTGCGGGACACGTGTTTAAATTTCTTTCGTTTTTCTTAAGCTTTGCAGAGCTTCATAATATTTTTATCGGCTCGTTTCCCGTGATAGTTTGTTTATCTGGCATACAGGTGCTATTTTACGTTTATCGGGCGGACGTTTGCCGTTTTGTTTCAAACATCGTGGTTTTCAGTTTTTGTTAAGCGTCATCATTAATTAGATACTTTCAGAATGCGTCAACAAGTTTTATACAAGAAGTTTGTTTATCTGTATGTTGACGGCGTCAACAGTTTTAGTTCCTCCGGCGCAGTTTTAGTGTGTACAACAAAGTTTCGTTAACGTTGTAATGACGCAATATTCGTAATTTTTCGTGACGTGGGTGTAAAATTCTTTCGGGTGTATAAAGCTCTGGAAAGCGTCATAATATTTTTATCGTATTTCAGTTTAAAGCCGTGGTAGCTCGTTTCCCATGTTTGTTTTTCAGACAGACGTGTGCATTTGTAGGTTAAAGGGCGGACGTGTGCTGTTTGCGTTTTATCAGTAGTCCGGTAACTGTTTCATTTCGAACGTCAGTTGTTTTCAGTGTTTTGGGAAGTGTTAGCATTACTTAGATTAGTTAGTTTCTGATAACAGTTACGTCGACAAGTTTTAGTTCCTTCTGCGCAGTTTTACTGCGTCATCCAAATTTTATATGAAACGAGAGGTTAGTTATCGGGATTTTGAATGCGTCTACAGTTTTAGTTCCTCCAGCGCAGTTTCAGGCAAAGTCAACAAGTTTTTGTTGTACGAGAGGTTAGTTTCTGTTGACGGCGCAGCAGTCGATAACGTGTTGAGCGCGGGACACGTGCAGTTTAGATGACGCTGCTGGCAGATGCTGGATGCCAGGTGCTTATCTAGGAGAAGGGGGCGATAGGCCTGCATATATATACTAGTGGGGTCTATCGCCTAAAAAAAGAAGGTAACCAACCGTCGAAGAGGACGCATCGAGCGTAAGAAGACGCATCAGGCGTGAAGTACTTCACCCACACCGGCAAGCACCCGCGACCGTTAATTCTTTTCACATCATTTCAACTTAACCTAAAGTCTTAAACTTATTTCCGCCGGTGTGGGAGGTCGTTAGGGTGCCAGGAGGGAACGAACATCCCTCCTGCCTTCGTAAATTAGTCTTGCGATGCAAGTTTTTAGACATTAATAAACGGTAAACCACTGTGACGCTGTTCTGTACTTGGATATTTATCTCGGTACGGTTCGTACTCTAAATACCGGTAATTCATCTGTGAACTGTGTCATTCAAAAAATGATAAATAAAGTATAGAACAAACTAACTTCGAACTTGAACTTTATTTCAAAATTAACTAGTGTTCAATTAACTGAGTCTCGTGTATTCTACCCTGAGCAAGTCGTGGCAAATAAACAGTAGGCAGTGTAAGCGGCTGAACGTTACAAGATGGCGCCTAACCTTTGAGGCTGCATTATGCTAAAATTCTAAATATGCTTGTAACAAAAGGCACGCACTATTACAACATGGCGCCCAACGGCGAGGCTGCATGTTTTTAAATAACGTCTTAACGAGACGCGGCACGCACTATTACAACATGGCGCCCAACGTGGGGCAGATATAATATTTTTAATATCGCACAACTAGCCCGCGGGCACTATTACAATATGGCGCCCAACGGCGAGGCTGCATGTTTTTAAATAACGTCTTAACGAGATGCAGCACGCACTATTACAATATGGCGCCCAACGTGGGGCTGCAGTTATATTAAATATAACATAAAACGTAACAAAGGCGGAACTCTACAAGATGGCGCCCACTGTGAGGCAGATATAATATTTTTAATATCGCACAACTAGCCCGCGGGCACTATTACAATATGGCGCCCAACGGCGAGGCACGATTAACCACACTTGAAGACTTAACAACGAGAAGCGCAACAACACGTAAACATCGGCAGTTCCATTCCAGTTCCAGCATCACGACACCGGCGGCAGTTCCATTCCAGTTCCAGCAGCACGAAACCGGCGGCAGTTCCATTCCAGGTTTCTAGCAGCACGAGGCCGAAGTTTTCAGGTATGAGGCCTCGCTCATCAACAGTAAAAGGTACGAAATCAAATCATCAATGAAGCCATCATTTCAAGAGTATTGCAGGTTAGGGTTTTATAAAGTACATTTCGCCAACAAGACTTATTTGTTTGTTTTTTCCGTGTGCAAAGTGTGTTAATTTCACGACGGGTTTTTTGTTTTTTTTATTGTTTACCCCGTCGTCGTAACTGAATTAAGAATGGCGCAATTAGGAACTGATAGACAGACGGAAATGTTTAAGATCCTGTTGTCCTTACAGGAGTATAGCCAGAAACAACAGGAATTTAACCAGAAACAACAGGAATTTAACCAGAAACAACAGGAATTTAACCAGGAGCTGAAACAGGAATTAGGTCACGAAATAAGGCGACAAACAGAAAAGAGTGAGAACAAATTCACAGAATTGGATAACAGGCTCGAAAAAAGTGAGAAAAAATTTGATGAATTATTAACAAATGTAGACAAGTGGGGGGTTGAATCCCTAGGGGTATTAGGAACGGGTTCAATGGTAACTGCCCCGAGTAAAACAAATATTAAAAATAGCAATGACGTAGGAAATGGTAGTATTGGTTGTGATAAGGAATGTAAAGGGTTAATTGTTGAAGATAGTAAGACAGAGGTGATAAATGAGGAGGATAGAATGGCAGATAATGTAGTGGAAAGTGAACCTAATTGTTGTGAGGTTAGTAAATCAAAGATAAAGGTAATAAAGGAAAAGAGAAATAAGGTTAAGGGGGTTAGACTCAAGGGTTATTGTGAAGTTAAGCTGCGAGATATATCAGATGGTGAAGTGCAGCAGGCAAGAGTAGAGAAGAGTAAGGAGTATCGTCGAATAAAACACTATGCAATTTTCAGGCAATGGTTTGTAAGGAAGAAGCAAAGATTAAAACGAAGGGTCAGTAAAGTAGTCAGGGAAAAAAGAAGGAATAAGAGGGTAAAGACTGTAAGGAAAAAGAAGAAAAAGTGTGGTAGATTTAGGTCAGTAGGGAAGAGGAAGAGAGTGCTAAAGTATAGTATGAGAAAGGTAGTAAGGAAAAAGGAAAGAAAAGTGAAACAAAAGGAGAGGAGGACAAGGAAACGGAAGAAGAAAAAATATTGTATAGCAGAAAGACTGCAATGTAGATAAGTTAGATATGTAATTAATGTTTTCTTCCTCGTATTAATTTTTATCTATAATAATAAGGGGTAAAGATAAGTAAATGTTTTTATTTAGAAGAAAAATCAATTTTTTAAAGGACTACAATCAAGGAACAATGTAGAACAAATTGATAATTTAATGGTTAATGTAAAATGTTAATTGGATAAAAATTAATCATCGTGAGAGAGTGTTTCTGTTTAACAACAGTGAATCATTAAATAAAGCAAGTAAATTCAGTACAGTCAATGATATTTTTATGAAACTGTGTAGAGTCAAAGAAATTTTAAATTCAACTGTTGTTTACATTTTCCAAAAGTGGAAGTAGGTAATATGAAAAAGAATTAATGGGTTTTATAAATGCTGACACTGTGGAAAGAAAATAATTGCATACAAGGTTTGGTAATGTTGAATTTTAGAAATTACTGACGTGTATGTGCCATAATTTCAGGAAGGCTGTCGTCGTAAATTACNAGGGCATCTGTCTGTCGCCCTCAGAGCAGTCTTATTCAAGTCAGTCGTCAGGGAGAGTTACTTCACGACGCCCGTGAGGGAAGGTCAGCGCAGTCGAGAAGTATCATGCAATGCTAGCCTAGGCCGCGTTCGGGCAGTACTAGAACCCCCACATCGGCAACTCGACTTTAATATATAATTTCTCAGCCGGTGTGGGAGGTAGCCGCATTTTAAGTTTCTTCGGGTCAGTTTTTTAAGAACATCATTACGTAAACGACTGTGGCACTGTTATCTGCAATAGTATATTTAATGGTAAAGGTTCGTACTCTGCATACTAAATCTCCGTCTGTGAACTGTGTGGCTGAATGTTAAATAAATATATATATATATCAAACTAATATGGAACTTTTTTCTTAAGTAACTAATGTTCAATTAACTGAGTCTCGTGTTTCTACCCTGAGCAAGCCGTGGCAACGTAAACAGTCGGCAGTAACAAGTGCCGAACGTTACAAGATGGCGCCCACCTGTGCGGCTGCATTAATATTGCTCAACTAGCCCGCGGGAATGTTACAACATGGCGCCCAACGGCGAGGCAGCATTATTTTAAATAACGTGGTAACGAACGCACTGCCCGGAAACATTACAAAATGGCGACCCATCCGAGGGGCACGAGTTAACCACGCACGATTAACCACACTTGAAGACTTAACACCGAGAAGCGCAACAACACGTAAACATCGGCAGTTCCATTCCAGTTCCAGCATCACGACACCGGCGGCAGTTCCATTCCACATTCCAGCAGCACGATAGCGGTGGCAGTTCCATTCCACATTCCATATTTCCACTAGCACGACGCCGAAGTTCAGGGAAGAGGCAGCATTCACCAACAACAGTAAAGGTACGAAATCACATCATCAATGAAGCCATCATTTCAAGAGTATTGCAGGTTATGTGATTATAAAGTACATTTGCCAAGCCTTATTTGTTTGTTTTTTCCGTGTGCAAAGTGTGTTAATTTCGCGACGGGTTTTTTGTTTTTTTTATTGTTCACCCCGTCGTCGTAAATAAAATAAAAATGGCGCAATTAGGAATTGATATACAAACAGAAATGTTTAATATCCTGTTGTCCTTGCAGGAAGGACAACAAAAGTATGACCAAATGTTACAGGAGATTAAACAGGGACAACAGGAGCTGAAACAGGAATTAGGTCACGAAATTAGGCAACAAGGAGAAAAGAATGAGAAACAATTTGATGAATTAATAAAAAATGTAGACAAGTGGGGAGTTGAATCCCTGAAGATATTAGGAAAGGATCTAACCATAAATTCCCCGAGTAAAAAAAATATAAAGAACAATGACGTTAAATATGAAAGTGTTATAGAGATAATAAATGAGGAGGATAGAAGTGCAGATAATTTAGTGGAGAGTAAGGTTAGAAAGTCTAAGATAAAGGTAATAAAGAAAAAGAGAAATAAGGTTAGGGGGGTTAGACTAAAGGGTTATTGTGAAGTTAAGCTGCGAGATGGATCAGATAGTGAAGTGCAGCAGGCAAGAGCTGAGAAGAGTAAAGAGTATCGTCGATTAAAACATTGTGCAGTTTTCAGGCAATGTTTTGTAAGGAAGAAGAAAAAATTGAAAGAAAGGGTCAGTAAAGTAAGCAGAAAAAATATAAGGAGTAAGACAGTAAAGAAGAGGAAGAAGAAAAAGAAGGGTAGATTTAGGACAATAGGGAAGAGAAAGAAAGTGCTAAAGTACAGTATGAGGAAGGTAGTGAGGAAAAAGGGAAGGAAATTAAGACAAAAGGAGAGAAGAACAAGGAAAAGAAAGAAGAAAAATGTATAGCAGAAAGAAACTGCAAGTTAGATATTTAATTTGTTTTTACTTGTATCAATTTTTATAAACTATAATATTAAGGTAATAGGTAAATAATTGTTTTTATTTTTTGAAGAAAACCTAATTTTTTTTAAGGACCTTATCATTTTAAGGTAATTTTCTAGTTTAGGGGCTTTTCTGAAAATAAGAAAAAAAACTCCAGAAAGTGGTATATTTCGACTCTACTAATAACGTAGAACACGAATATACTAGGGGCATTAACGTACGACGAATTTCCTAACATGTANTTGTGAGAGAGTGTTTCTGTTTAACAACAGTGAATCATTAAATAAAGCAAGTAAATTCAGTACAGCCAATGATATTTTTGTGAAACTTGTAATGAACAGAAATTTTATGTTAAGTCAACTGTTATCTAAATTGTCCAGAAATGGAAGTAGGTAATTTGAAAAAGTATTAATGGTTTTTGTTATAAAGGCTGCCAATGTTATAAAAAATTAATCATTTGAAGTTGTTAGTGAAGTGAATCCAGTGTTTTGGTAATGTTCTATTTTAGAAATGACTGTCGTGTATGTGCCATAATTTCAGGAAGGCTGTCGTAAATTACATTTCATGTTTGTTTGTGTGTGTCAAATTTTTGGGTTTAGTAATTGTCCATTTGGAAGCTGACACTTTCTTCCTGTGATGTGAGATTGGTATGCACTGTGCTTGACATGAGCGGACATTTCATCTCAAAGGTACTAAGTTAAACTATGAATAAAGGATCTATATATGTACATCAGCTGTGCAGTAATGGCACACCTTGATTTTCTTTGTTTTTTACTGTTGCAGAAATTTTTTTCTGTTCTCACAAAGCCTATTTTTGCTACTGATTGAGGTTATTACTATGTAGTGGATTGTTATCATAATATGTTGTAAGGGTAATTAGCAATACAGGTGGAAAATAGTGTGCTATTTTGCATTGCACTTTTGTAATGTAATTTAGTATGTTTTGTCTTGAAAAGTAAGTGCATAATTTTTTAAAATTATTAAGAAGTTACTTATTGAGTAAAAACAAAAAATACTTCTGAATTTGATTGATGAGTAATGTATTTGAAATAGTGATTGTGTTAATTGTAAAGGCTTTGCATTGCCATAGGTGAAACTTTTAATTTATCAGCACATCGAGTAATGTGCACATATATATATGCCAGTTTTAAATTATGAAAGCACATTTGTGAATTTTCTAAATATGCACAGTGTTATGAAAGAACATTTGTAAATTTTCTTTAAATATAAGTAGTTTTTTATTTCAAGATATGTACTACAGTTAATATTATAAAATTTTCTACCATGTTTTCTAATTTAATTACTTTCACTTTCAATTGAAGATAAGGCAATTGGTAAGTCCTTAATAAAAATTTTTGTAGAAATTGTTAATTAATATAATGAAAATGTTTAAATATTATAATTACTTTAAAGTGTATCAGTGAAGGTTTTGTTACCTTTGCAATTATGTAATGGAAGCTCAAGCTGTTGTGGGCTATTGTGCAATTGTAACTAATTTCATTTAATTATGCAGAGTACGGAACCGGAAGTGCTTTATGAAGGTTTATAAATTTTATTTTCAAGTGAAAACTGTGNGTTTAAATATTATAATTACTTTAAAGTGTATCAGTGAAGGTTTTGTTACCTTTGCAGTTATGTAATGGAAGCTCAAGCTGTTGTGGGCTATTGTGCAATTGTAACTAATTTCATTTAATTATGCAGAGTACGGAACCGGAAGTGCTTTATGAAGGTTTATAAATTTTATTTTCAAGTGAAAACTGTGTTAATGTAAAGAAACATACAATTAATGTGAGTTTGTAAATCATAGTTGACAATAGGAATTATTAGGAGGATTAATTAAGGATGCAGTAAATGGTACTTAACTTTCCAAAGGTTGAAGTGGTTGAGGTGTTGTAGGGTAATGAGCCTTAAGAATAATTGACATATAGTAGGAGATGTTGCTGCAGTTTATGGTGTCCTGGGATCAGTGGCACAAAGTGAAGTGTATTTGTATTGGGACAGGTCTGGGGCCCTTGTTTTTTGTCAGCACTGGCCTAGTGAGAGGCAGTCGCAGTGACTTTTTTGTAGTTTTGGGCAGGCCTGGGTCCCCTTTTTGGAGAAGTGGTGTGCTGATCCCAGAAAGAGATCAAAGGGCAGCAACCCAAAATGAAGAATCAATGGCATAGGTAGGAAATACACCCTCAACCGCAAAAATTGTAACAACCAGTAACTGATTGAAACCAGTAAGGTGTAATTTTTTTGCAGCATCCTTGTCAATAACTTGTCACTCTTCAACAGGGAGGTAAAGCTTGTTTTTTGTCATGAGTTTAGTAAAGTAAATAATTTTTATTTGTCAGGAGTTAATTCAGTGAATGTTTTGTTACCATGTTATGGATTTAAAGTTGTCAACGAGCAGAGGCACAGTGGTTTACAGAACAGCATCGTACAGGTTAGGTTTCGCTTTGGGAAAGATTTCTTCCAAATCTATCCCAAACCGAGGGGGGTAATGTAATGACGCAATATTCGTAATTTTTCGGGACGTGGGTGTAAAATTCTTTCGGGTGTATGAAGCTCTGGAAAGTGTCGTAATATTTTTATCGTATTTCAGTTTAAAGCCGTGGTAGCTCATTTCCCGTGTTTGTTTTTCAGACAGACGTGTGCATTTGTAGGTTAAAGGGCGAACGTCAGTTGTTTTCAGTGTTTTGGGAAGTGTTAGCATTACTTAGATTAGTTAGTTTCTGATAACAGCGACGTCGAAAAGTTTTAGTTCCTTCTGCGCAGTTTTACTGCGTCATCCAAATTTTATATGAAACGAGAGGTTAGTTATCGGGATTTTGAATGCGTCTACAGTTTTAGTTCCTCCAGCGCAGTTTCAGGCAAAGTCAGCAAGTTTTTGTTGTACGAGAGGTTAGTTTCTGTTGACGGCGCAGCAGTCGATAACGTGTTGAGCGCGGGACACGTGCAGTTTAGATGACGCTGCTGGCAGATGCTGGATGCCAGGTGCTTATCTAGGAGAAGGGGGCGATAGGCCTGCATATATATACTAGTGGGGTCTATCGCCTAAAAAAAGAAGGTAACCAACCGTTGAAGAGGACGCATCGAGCGTAAGAAGACGCATCAGGCGTGAAGTACTTCACCCACACCGGCAAGCACCCGCGACCGTTAATTCTTTTCACATCATTTCAACTTAACCTAAAGTCTTAAACTTATTTCCGCCGGTGTGGGAGGTCGTTAGGGTGCCAGGAGGGAACGAACATCCCTCCTGCCTTCGTAAATTAGTCTTGCGATGCAAGTTTTTAGACATTAATAAACGGTAAACCACTGTGACGCTGTTCTGTACTTGGATATTTATCTCGGTACGGTTCGTACTCTGAATACCGGTAATTCATCTGTGAACTGTGTCATTCAAAAAATGATAAATAAAGTATAGAACAAACTAACTTCGAACTTGAACTTTATTTCAAAATTAACTAGTGTTCAATTAACTGAGTCTCGTGTATTCTACCCTGAGCAAGTCGTGGCAAATAAACAGTAGGCAGTGTAAGCGGCTGAACGTTACAAGATGGCGCCTAACCTTTGAGGCTGCATTATGCTAAAATTCCAAATACGCTTGTAACGAAAGGCACGCACTATTACAACATGGCGTCCAACGGCGAGGCTGCATGTTTTTAAATAACGTCTTAACGAGACACGGCACGCACTATTACAACGTGTCAATTACGTTAACGTGTTGAGAACGGGACACAGCGCAGTTTTGGATGACGCTGCTGGCAGATGCCGGATGCCTTGCCCTTATCGTAGGAGAAGGGGGCGATAGGCCTGCATAATAAATACTAGTGATGTCTATCGCCTAAGGAAAAAAAAGTAACCAACCGTCGGAGAAGACGCATTGGGCGTGAAGAACTTCACCCACACCGGCAAGCACTCGCGACCGTTTTATCATTAACTTTTATCATTACATTTCTTTTCAGCTTAACCTAAATTGTATCAAATTATTTCTGTCAGTGTGGGAGGTCGTTAGGGTGCCAGGAGGGAAAGAACAGCCCTCCTGCCTTCGTAACTTTGTCTTGCTATGCAAGTTTTGAGAAATGAATACTCTGTAAACGACGGTGGCGCTCTTCTGCACTTGTATATTTATCGGTGAACGTTTCGTACTCTGCATACTGGAACTTCGTATGTAAACTTTGTCATTCAAATAATAAATAAAGTATAGAACAAAATACGCTGGAACTTGAACTTATTTCTTAATTAATAGGCGTCAATTGTACTGAGTCTTGTGTTCCACCTTTGAGCAAGCCGTGGCAACGTAACATCGGCTGTAACTAGTGCCGAACGTTATAAGCCATCTCGAGTGCGCCATTTTTCCAGTTTGACGTTTTGCCAGCTCAGGAGTACAGGAACCAGTTGATACAGTTTGGCATATCTCATAAAGATATTTTTGTTCCATACTTAGTTCATTGACCACATTTTTCGGCAAGTCAGGCAAATTACCCGCCACCGCACAAAAAGACACCGTGGTTTTATTTTTGCAACCAGCTTATTGTTTTCCAATAGGTCCGGAATATTCTCTAGGACCCGTAATGCAACCATCTAAGGTCAAGAATAAATGACGAAGGGGTAACTCATTGGCATGAAGCATACAAACACACCATTGTAACGGGCTCTCCAAATACTCATCTAAATATTGAATCACGCCACCCTTCCAACCGGTGTTAGTTGCAGTTCCGTCACATCCAACGCAAATCACGTCATCTAAATTCCAACCTTGACCCTCTAATAAAGTTGTGATCGAAGTAAGAATTCCCTTTAGCAGTGCCACGACTTGGTGTTGTGTGTCCCAAATAAATTGATCCAGGTTGAGATGTGCTCTTCTAAAACTTCTTTGCAATGGTAACGATCCCCTATTTTCTTATTTATCAGAGTCTTGTCTTTCCGTTCATCAAAGTAAATGCTTTTTATAACAATACCTCCAATATCTTTTGAAACTTCTGCCCAGGCTTTAGATACAGCTCTGTATATCTTGTTTTTATCAATAACCAGAGTTAAATCTTTGGTAGAAACCAAGCCGACGTCAGCTAAAAACCGCAGAAGCAACAGCAGCAGCAGATCGCGTCGATAAACTGTATCTTTCACAGACCTTAGCAACTATTGGCAACGGCAATGTATTCCGATTTACCGTTAAAGTCGATGGTGTCTATGTAGAGGACGTGTTTGTCTGGGATACCTCTGTTATCGGATACGTTTCTGGGGAAGATTCACGCACCGAATCTTCATCACAATTTTTTGAGACAGAATCGGTTTCTTGAGTAGAACACGACTTTTTTGCTGCCCTTATTGACTCTTCAATTTGGCTCTGCTGTCGTTTCGTTAATCTAGCTGTTTCTTTCTTATCCATACCACTTATAACCATTTTCCTGTCATTCCTTAGATCCAACAAAAAACTTCTCTCATTGTTGGGAACTTACAGATGCACGACTGGGAGAGACTTTCTTGAAGTCCTGCTAAAGATCTACTTTCAAGCCCATTTCATATCCTTCCTCCTAAGGTAAACAAACATTGCCATGTGGCAGTCACGTGGCAATGTTTACGTTCCACTGTGTGTGTATACATGAGTTCGTACATGCACGTACCCATTATAAAAGTCATGTATATATTATTAATGGATATTCCACAAGTGTAAAGTTTTTAATCTTGAGAATTTCACACAAAAGAATATGTGATGCCAGAGAAAAACATTTAATTCTATAAACCCAAAATGCGAGTATTTTGATGAATCAATAGTTGTTGTCTATTTACAATCTATGGTTAGTGACTTTCAATAAATTCCCGTACATCGAAGGCAAGATCTTCAGTATTGATCGAAATTGCTACAGACGTTAAAATGGCATGGTGGTATACTGAGTCGGATGTTTCGCGCAATTGTAAAATGTTATGTAAAAATGGTTGTGATGGTTTTCGACAGGATGGCAGAGTTTGCATGTGCAAATACCGCAACGTTAGAATAGAGTGGCAAAGGAAAGACACGTGCATGAAACACATAAAAACAGTACAACGAGAAAGTGAGCACAAATTAAAATCATACGTTATTAAAAACCAAATAATAAAGAGCGGATATTGGTAAAACAAGACAAATAAATTAATTATTATAGGTTAAACAAGATAATCGCACAAATTCTCTGCCACGTGTGTCAACAACACAAGGAACGAAGGTTAGTAAACAAATGGCCGCGTTACTTTCACCTTGAGCGTGATCATGTGACTATGCAAAAAACATTGAAATCTAAATACGTTAGCATCACGTCATTAATAATTGGCATAATAAGATACAAGTCTTTTCGACACCCATTTGTAAGTGATAAATTAACAATTACGTTAAATTTTTGGAACTATTTCCTCTCTTTGTGCTAGCAACCTAATGGCATAACTGTATCCAAGCTCGCCGCTGTTTGTAATGTTATATGCATGTCGCTAACGGCTAGGGTGTTTTTTCATAGGTTGATTTTCAAAAGTTTCTTCCAGTCGTGAACCGACTATAGGTATCTGAAGCCCTTGAAACCAGCCCAGAACGTATTCTATAGCAGACAGGGAGATGGGGACAGAGGGAAAGGACAGGTTATTGGGCATTCTGCACACAGACTTTAATCATATGTGATTTGAACACCAGAAGGTAAACCTGTAGAGAGGAACAGAGTTCATGTACATAAAGAGGGTTGTAGGTTAGGGTGTGAGACTAGAAGTAAGGTTCCAGACACAAGTGATGGGTACAGAAAGGCAGACATCGAGGAGGGAGTCAGGACAAAGGGCAGACCTCAGCACACCTTACAGAGGATGGGATAACCAGAGGACAGAACTTAGAGAGGTGTCTGGGCTCAGTCCAAGTGAACGTCAGTTGTGGATAAGAGATGCACCAACCATGAGCCACCCTGCAACTCCTCTCATAACGAGAAGTGGACGTATTGTATATTGACGTAAGTACCTAGAAGATTATAGAAAAGAGGGAGATGTGATAACAAAAGTTATTTATGTAAAGTAGTTATGAGAAGTGAATAGTGTTAAGGTTGTCAGCACATTGAGGAAGTGATGTAATCAAGCATAGTCTGTCTTTGTAGGTACACTTTCTATTCTCGCCGTTAAAGAAGATTTCACACGGATTTCACACGATGCAAGCTGTTTTTCACGCAAGATTTCTTACAAGAATGCCAACTAAATTTCTTTTTAAACAGGTTCACACATAGCTAAACAAGATAAATATTGTCTTGCATCAAAATTAGTTTGTAGCCCTGGTAAGTACCAAACAGTCATAATGTTATAATACAAATATGGATGTGCTTACTTCAGCAAGAAATTTGCTTCAAGTCATCCCCCCAACAGTAATTGTTTTTATGGTGAAAGCATTTCAGTAACAATTATGCAATGGATGCACGAAAAGTGAGTGCTTTAGTGTTAATGGAAATTTTAGCT
Source organism: Clitarchus hookeri (assembly GCA_002778355.1). Classification (NCBI taxonomy): domain Eukaryota; kingdom Metazoa; phylum Arthropoda; class Insecta; order Phasmatodea; family Phasmatidae; genus Clitarchus; species Clitarchus hookeri. Next base: position 464,230 of record NQII01001490.1, on the reverse strand, counting down.
TACAACAAGAATGAAAGTGAACTACTTCGTAAGAAGAAACAAAAAATGTTGACGAGAAAATGCTTATGATTTACCTCTATAGTTGTACAACGGGTAACAAGACCTGCATGCAAGGACCAATATGATCTCAACTTGCATCGTCTTGCACAAAGAAAATAGGACAATGTTCTATCTTCTGATTTTGTTTATTGTTAGCATCTCGCTCAAGTTTTGCTATCAATTTTAGTAATTTTTTCTGTGAATTATTTTTTTTTCTAGTGTCAAGATTACACATTAAATATTGCACATCTTCTGGAACGTCTTTGTTGTGTTATGCTTTCAGTAAAACATTGGTATTTTCTTAGTGCTATCCCTGTCTCTAGTTTTTGAGTTGTATAGTGTTGTGTTATACTACCTGTACACATTTTCACACCTCTGTGGTTCACATACAAATTATCTACCTTATCTCCTCCTTAAATTGCGTAATGCACCGACAGCAATGAAAGTGAGGCTATCTGCAACTCACGCATTCATCTCCTTACCTTTGTACTACTCTTTCATAACAGTTTTGTCATCTGCAACATGCTGCCATTTACGCATTATTTTCTCATCTTCACCATTTTTTTTATTTACTATTTCAAGTACTTTGCTATAAATTTTTTAATGTTACAATTTGCAAAGTGAAAGCATACTTCTTTAAATTAGAAAACCCAGTACAGTTGATAATTATTATGAAGTTGCAGCAGTGTACTTTCTGTTGCAGGGATGCAATTATTCTTCCTTGGAGACAAGTTGTGCAGCAGGATCACAGGGAACTGAAGTAGAGTATTACAGTGAAGAAAGTGACAGAGTGAAGAGTGAGTGTGCACTTGAAAATGGCAACACCGCAGGGCAACATAGTGAACCTCTGTGCTTGTCCAACAAGGATGAAGATAATCCATCAGTTGCTCCAACACACAGACTGCATGTTGTTCCCTCATTAACTCACCAGTACAGTGACAAGTATACTTGTGATTACTGTGGCAAATCCTTAGATCAGAAAAGTGCTCTTATTCACCACATTAGAACTCATTCTAGGGAGAAGTTATATAATTGTGAAACATGTAGTAAATCATTTAGTCGCAAATTTCTACTTATTCGGCACAACAGAACTCACTCTGGCGAGCGTCCCTTCAGTTGTGAACTATGTAGTAAATCATTTAGTGACAAATCTTATGTTATTAAGCACAACAGAACTCACTCTGGGGAGCGTCCCTTCAGTTGTGAACTATGTAGTAAATCATTTAGTTTCCAAACTAGTCTTATTACACACACCAAAACTCACTTTGGTGAGCATCCCTACAATTGTGAACTATGTAGTAAATCATTTAGTAACAAACCGTCTCTTATTGAACACAACAGAACTCACTCTGGGGAGCGTCCCTTCAGTTGTGAATTATGTAGTAAATCATTTAGTCACAAATCTAATCTTATTACGCACAACAGAACTCACTCTGGTGAGCGTTCCTTCAGTTGTGAACTATGTAGTAAATCATTTAGTTACAAATCATATCTTATTAGGCACTTCAGAACTCACTCTGTGGAGTGTCCGTTCAGTTGTGAACTATGTAGTAAATCATTTAGTGACAAATCTTATCTTATTCGGCACAACAGAACTCACTCTGCTCACTCTGGGGAGCGTCCCTTCTGTTGTGAACTATGTAGTAAATCATTTAGTTACAAATCATATCTTATTAGGCACTTCAGAACTCACTCTGGGGAGCGTCCCTTCTGTTGTGAACTATGTGGTAAATTATTTAGTAACAAATTGTGTCTTACTAGGCACAACAGAACTCACTCTGGTAAGCGTCCCTTCAGTTGTAAACTATGTAGCAAATCATTTAGTGACAAAGCTTACCTTTTTAGGCACAACAGATCTCACTCTGGGGAGCGTCCCTTCAGTTGTGAACTATGTAGTAAATCATTTAGTAACAAATCGTCTCTTATTGAACACAACAGAACTCACTCTGGGGAGCGTCCCTTCAGTTGTGAATTATGTAGTAAATCATTTAGTCACAAATCTAATCTTATTACGCACAACAGAACTCACTCTGGTGAGCGTTCCTTCAGTTGTGAACTATGTAGTAAATCATTTAGTTACAAATCATATCTTATTAGGCACTTCAGAACTCACTCTGTGGAGTGTCCGTTCAGTTGTGAACTATGTAGTAAATCATTTAGTGACAAATCTTATCTTATTCGGCACAACAGAACTCACTCTGCTCACTCTGGGGAGCGTCCCTTCTGTTGTGAACTATGTAGTAAATCATTTAGTTACAAATCATATCTTATTAGGCACTTCAGAACTCACTCTGGGGAGCGTCCCTTCTGTTGTGAACTATGTGGTAAATTATTTAGTAACAAATTGTGTCTTACTAGGCACAACAGAACTCACTCTGGTAAGCGTCCCTTCAGTTGTAAACTATGTAGCAAATCATTTAGTGACAAAGCTTACCTTTTTAGGCACAACAGATCTCACTCTGGGGAGCGTCCCTTCAGTTGTGAACTATGTAGTAAATCATTTAGTAACAAATCGTCTCTTATTGAACACAACAGAACTCACTCTGGGGAGCGTCCCTTCTGTTGTGAATTATGTAGTAAATCATTTAGTCACAAATCTAATCTTACTACGCACAACAGAACTCACTCTGGTGAGCGTCCATTCAGTTGTGAATTATGTAGTAAATCATTTAGTTACAAATCATATCTTATTAGGCACTTCAGAATTCACTCTGGGGAGCGTCCCTTCAGTTGTGAATTTTGTAGTAAATCATTTAGTGACAACTGTTATCTTATTAGGCACAGCAGAACTCACTCTGTGTAGTCTCTCTTTTGCTGTGATATATGTACTCATATCGTAGGATTATTTTTATTTCTTTAGTCTAATAACTGAACACCCTGCAAGTCATTTTATCTACTTACACATGGAAACCTCGTTGGTATTGCTTCTGTTTCATACCGACATCTTGTTCGTACCGACAGATTTTTGGGAATCATGGAAAATAGAAATAAAGTTATCCAGAAAATATTAAAAACAAAACGGCTGCAAAAATGTATTAAAATGTATAAAAGGTGAAACATTACAAAAAATAACACTGGTTGTATGGACTCTACCCTAGCACAATACTTTGAATAGCGAGAATGAAAAAAAAAAAAACTGCGGAAATTTATTTTAGTGTACCATTACTAGCACGCAGCGAGTGAGCAAGGTCGTTGACCCAACAGGTGTTCTACAGCGCCGCCTCTGTTGGTGCAGTTCTCATTCTCATTTTGTACTTGTCTGCGAGATCTATATGTGGAGTACTGCACATTCCACGCCCGGCTCCGTGGCAGCAGCGCCAGCCAATGTATACAAACAGAACAACAACAAACAGAACTTCGCAAGATAGGTCTGCACGGGTATCTTGAGCCATCCTGTCGGCTTTGTATCACACAACTGGTGATGGTTCCATGTCGAAGGAGACAGATGGCGAACACAACTATTGAGGCTGTCCCACAAATATTCAATTGGATTGAGATTGGGGCTGTTTGGGGGCCAAGGAAGAACTTTGAAGTATTCATTGTGTGCTCTTTCAGCTATGTACGGACACTTCCAGTCGTGTGGTAAGGCACATTATCGTGCTGGAAGATTCCATCCTCCTGAGGAACCAAGGAAAGGCAATCATCATGTATGGGTGGACATGATCACAGAGGATGGATTCATAACCAAATTAGTCAAGAGTGCCTTCCACAAGGATGATAAGACCTACAAAATACCATGAGAACATTGCCCTGACCATAATACTGCCCCCACCGCTTCGTGTTCGTCCAGCAATAGATGCAGGGTGTAGGTTCTTCTACGTTTCTCACCGGTCATGCTGACGTCCATCCATTCTATGCAGCTGAATACGTGACTTGTCGGAGAAGGCTACCCGTCGCCAATCAGCAGCGGTCCAGTCGCCATACAGTCAAGCAAATTCCAGTCGTTTTCATTGATGCACTTGTGTAAGCATTGGTGTAGTCAGCCTCAGTCTTCTCCGGAGCCCCATTCGCTGAAGGGTTCGCTGAACTGTTATGGTGGACATGTGTCTGGATGCCCCCTTGTTCATTTGCACCGTGATCTGTTCCACTGTAGCCGGTCGGTTAGCCTTCACGCACCGTTGTAGTCGACGTTAACCTCGGACATCAATGGCGCATGGAGCTCTGCAGTTTCCATTACGGTTAACCCCAATGGTGCCATTCGTCCACTCACAATACGTCTTTACCACAGAGGAAAGTGAACAGTTCACAAACCTTGCTGTTTCAGAAATGCTGACCCCCTGGCCCTAAAGCTGATCATCATCTCCTTTTGAAACTCTGTTAAATTGCTTCCATTGCCCATGACAGCAGGAATCACTCTGTGTACAGCGAGCCTGTCTGTTGCATTATATACTTGCTTCACCAGCCCACGTCACTGGCCATATGTCATGGGCTAGGCGCTCAGATGGCAATCGTGCAGGTGGTTGTAATAATGTGATTTGACTGTGTGTATAAAACATCAGCTTGGCTGTTCAACCCATTGTGATCACTTAAATATTATTGCACAGCAGATGGATGCAGGCATGCACTCGCAATGTTTCTATATACGACATCTCCCTCCTTTCTGTGTGTCAATAAAATCAAAATGCTTGATTTAATAATGCCACTGCCATATTTTATTCAGTTGTTAGAGAAACTGTACAGTTCAGAAGTGTTTCCAAGTAGCATATTACCCTCGTTTTAGTGTCATTATAGGCAGAAATACGTAATGACGCTGCAGTGTGTTAACCAAAGCTAAAGAAAAAAGTGCTCTCTCTTGTAATGCGTAGTATTTTCCCGTTGCAATACAACTTACTTTATCACCTAACTTTATTAATGCCAAACTGTAGGGACATAGGAAAAAATGTATTATATAATGAGTGGTAAGTGGTGATGTTTTGTGTTTGATTTATTTTTTACATGTTATAATGTTTGAAATGCTATTGTGTTATTAATAGGCCTACTACACATTAGCGTCACTTTGTTTTACACTGGAATATTGTTCTAAACCATTTGAAATGTATCACATTTCATTTCCAACGTTTTGAACAACTAAAATTACTTTAATTTTAATAAACGAAGCTTTCGTTTTCTGTGATAATATTATTAAAAATCTCATTTGCTACGACGCAACATTTTATTCGAGATTGTAACAGCTTCAGTTTTTCTTATTAAATATATTTTGCATGTGCGAGATATATACACACTTTTGAAGAGAATGTCTACTTGTTAAAATATTATTGTTTTATTAACGTAAAACTTTTCATTTTCTCGCACGAGCCGTATCACCGCTGTGTTTATTAGGCATATGCGCAGCGATGTTGTCTGGTTTTTAGTTAATTTCAGCTTGCTTAGTTGTGTTTTCTGCGTAAATGAAATACCAATTTTCATACAATACATCACACTATTAAATTAATTTATATTTAAGTAATGAAAACAGTATGGAATGTATAATTTCTTTGCAGTAAATGTAAAACAAGGGCTGTATTACCGCCCTATAAAGAATGTTGCGTTCTGCTTTTTCTTTCAATTGAGCTGTCTCTGTTGTCTTTTCTGCATAACTGGGGACCAGTTTTGCTCAAAATATGTTACACTATTAAGTTAATTTATATATATAATCAGTGTAAACAATATCAAATGTCATTTCTTGGTGGGAAATGTGAGCATGGGCTGTATTGCTACTCGGAATGCATTAACTTAATACATAAATTTCTCAAGCAGATAAGAAGTTCTGTGCTGGCACCGATGCAGGCTATTAACTGTGTATACTCGATGCGCAGTGAATTACACTACACTCGGTGCAACATAATTATCAGAAAGGGAGTTTACTGTAATTCATTACAGAGGTAACAATTATAGGAGGATAACACTTGCAAATATTTATATTTTGCAGGTTTGGTTTATTTTTAAGGAAAAAACTTTGATTAATAAGGTAAGTAATTATCACTGAATTCTAAATTTGCTATTCTGGTGCTTGAATTACAAGGTCAGTTGTGTCTTCCATGCTCCTCCCACTAGCTGGTGCCAGTAGCCTATCACGGATGTGCACTGTTGCCAGTGGCCTATCATGGCTGTGCGCTGTTGCCAGTAGCCTATCACGGATGTGCACTGTTGCCAGTGGCCTATCATGGCTGTGCGCTGTTGCCATTAGCCTATCATGGCTGTGCACTGTTGCCAGTAGCCTATCACGGCTGTGCATTTTTTCCAGTAGCCTATCACGGCCATGCACCGTTGCCAGTAGCCTATCACGGCTGTGCACTGTTGTCAGTAGCCTATCATGGCTGTGCACTGTTGCCAGTAGCCTATCACGGCTGTGCATTTTTTCCAGTAGCCTATCACGGCCATGCACCGTTGCCAGTAGCCTATCACGGCTGTGCACTGTTGTCAGTAGCCTATCATGGCTGTGCACTGTTGCCAGTAGCCTATCACGGCTGTGCATTTTTTCCAGTAGCCTATCACGGCTGTGCACCGTTGTCAGTAGCCTATCATGGCTGTGCACTGTTGCCTTGTTCCGAGTGTTACAGTGACCACTATCTATAGAACAAAAGGTTTTACGGATGCTCTCAAAAAATTGTGAAAGATTTTATTTGAATTTAGCCAGTTTTTGCAATATGTTTATTTTACACAATAAGTATGTGAAAATCTGTACTTAACCAGTTTTTTTTTAATTATTAAGGAGTGTGGATTACAGCTGGCATAAACTTATGGCTATTTTTCGGAATAGAAGATATTATTCGTTCTTCACCTGAGAGGAATGTGTATTTTGTACGTGTACTTAAATGTGCTTCCTTGTTTTGGGACCAGACCATAACACAGTCTTACTCGTGCAAGTCAAAACAAGATAATTTTTACCACATCTGCCTTACTCCACCTTGTGTTGGCTATCGTCTAGCCCCAGTACGGAGTCGGGCTTTGAACAACTCTTACTATTTTTCTTTTTTTCCTGTGTAAAACTTTAGTTGAGATTGCAGTGGTAAGTGAACCTGGTGCTAGCACCAGTAGTTGCAAAAGAAAAATGGTTCACAAATAAGGTTGTTGTAAATAATATTTAGTGTACAATATTTTTTATACTTAATTATTAAAGAATTAATGGAAGTATAAATTGCAAAACAATTAACAGTTTGACAGCAAGAGCGTGTGATGTTGGTGAGCGTACAGTGGAATGGATATGCTAGGAAGAGGGGAGAGCAGCGTTACATCTGCGTCAAAGGAAATATTAGTGTTGCCTGGATAAAAATTGTTAGCAAATGAGTTCCACATTTTGATGCCTTGAGCCAAGACTTTCTCCAGAGAAAGGTGTGAGAATTACAAGTTAAGGTGTCAAGAAAGTTATGTTTTGATTTCTTTATTGTATTTATTTGGTTTGCAGGGTATGACTAGTATCTCTGGTAGTGAACTGTTAGAAATGTGTTTTTTCCTCCTTGTCCTAACAGTGCGGCACCTTCTAATGCTTATATTTGTCAAACTGATGTCCGGAATGTTATATGTTGGAAGACTTTTACACTTTGTGAAAGTGTTTTAAATCAGACTGCTGTTATTTCTATTGCTCAAGCTCCTGTTATGTTTTCATGTAAAAAAGTAAAATTTTAATTAGGTAATGAAATATGGTTGTTTCATAAATTGGTTGGAAGTTGTGGAGTTATTCATGTTTACGGTCGTGTACAGCTTGTATATAGTGCATAAGTTATGATAAAGTTTGTTTGACCGAAATCGGTTCAGTGGTTTTCATTTTAGGCTAACAGAATCTTAATTTCTTTTAAGCTTGGGCGACCCATCCTAATATTACTGACGGGTCGTGGGTTGCTCCATCCTTTTTGTACGTGGTATTTCAAGTTCACGTGCCTAAGGCTGGTTATAACTGGCCTATGATGTAATAACCTCTCAGTTACCACCCCAATGCCACGTCTTGCAAGTTTATTGATCGCTCGGGCACGGTTCTTGTTCACTGTTTATAGTGTCGTTTTTGCAACATGTCAACAAAGCGTAAAAGGACAGTTTTAACTATCGCGGCAAAGTTAAGAAGAAATAAAAAAAATTTGAAAACTGTGTGTTACATACAAAAACATTAATTCCAATGCTAAACAAAAAAATTTGCAGATATTTTCAGGAAAGGCACGGTTTACCATTTCTTACATTTTTTTCATATCAAGTGTTTAAATGTTTACAAAAAACTTAGTATTTCAGAATTTTTAAACATGTGATGCATGCATGCGTGTGTGTGTGTGTTTGTGTGTGTAAATCAGTAAAATAAAAATAAGCCCCTAGTAATTAAAGATGTATAGAAATGTTAGATGTTTTAACCCAGACTATTGAGACTGAATGAGAAAGCAGCCTACACTAATTGATAGAGTTGAGTGCTTACATTTTTGTAAAATTCATTATGGTTCTCACAATCTTTAAAACGTTTTCTCCTTTTTTTTAGCAAAAGTTAACGTTAGGTTCTGCATTTGTATTGTTAGGGTTATTTCTTTAATGGGGAGTGTATTGTATTGTTTAATTGCTAGGTTGCCTCATTCAAAGTCCCATTATTGTCTCTACTGCATTGCATTCTAAACTTTCAACTCACTCTGCCATCTCAAGGATGGGTCTGTATGCACATTGAGGAAGCGACACACACACATTACACACTGCTTATCGCTCCGTGCCGCCTGCCTGGCACCGGTGCAGGCTATTATCTGTTTATACTCAATGTGCAGTGAATAACACTACACTCAGTGCAACATAATTATCAGATAGGGAGTAAACTGTAATTCATTGCAGAAGTAATAATTATAAGAGGATAATACTTGTAAATATTTATGTTTTGTAGGTTTTGTTTATTTTTATGGAAAAAACTTTAATTAATATGAAGTAATTATCGCTTCAATTCTAAATTTTTATGAAAGTGTTGTGTTACGGATGTTTTATTTGTTAGGAACCCATTATATGCAGAAATTATCGATTTCTGGGAGATTGTAATATTTTTAGTTTTGAAAACTTGGCAGCTATGCAAACATGAGTCAGTAGTTAGAGAACCTAAGGTCTAATTGTGTAACTTGTTTGAAATATTGTAATGACGCAATATTCTGAATTTTTTGGGACTCAAGTGTAAAATTCTTTCGTGTTCGTGAAGCTTTGGGACAGCTTCGTAATATTTTTATCGTATTTCAGTTTGAAGCCGTGGTGGCCAGTTTCCCGTCTTAGTTTATCAGGCGGACGTGTGCATTTGTAGGTTAAGGGGCGGCCGTCTGCGTTTACGTTTTAACAGGAGTCCTGGTTACAGTTTTTGTTTCGAACTTGGGAGTTGTGTGAAAGCGTCAGCATTAAGTAGATTAGTTTGTTTCTGTGGATCAGGCGACATCAACAGTTTTAGTTCCTTCGGCGCAGTTTTAATATGTCAACAAGTTTTTGTGGACGGCGAAGTTTGTTAATGTTGACGGCGCAGAATTAGTTCGTGCGGAGCAGTCAGTTACGATAACGTCGTGTTGAGCGCGGGCCACGTGCAGTTCGTGATGACGCTGCTGGCAGATGCCGTGGCCAGGCCGTTATCACAGGAGAGGGGGGATAGGCAGTAGGATATAGGCGTCTAGCTGTCGCCCTTACAGGGTCTTAGTCGTTGAGAGTCTTCTTGAAGCAGTAGAGCAGTCTCTTTCAAGTCAGTCGTGAGGGAGAGTTACTTCACGACGCCCGTGAGGGCAGGTGAGCGCAGTCGAGAAGTATCATGCAATGCTAGCCTAGATCGCATCGGGTGTGACGTGAACCCCCACATCGGCAACAAAACTTTATTATTTCATTTCTCAGCCGGTGTGGGAGGTAGCAGCAGTTATTCTTTATTCGGGCTACTATTCATGAGACGTTAATAAACGGAAACCACTGTGGCGCTGTTTTCTGTACTTTTATATTTATCTGTAAAGTTCGTACTCTGCAAACTGGACTTCTTGTGTGAACTGTGGTGCTGAGTGTTAAATAAATAGTTAAATAAACAAAGTATATAACAAACTAATCTGGAACTTCTTCATTCTTAATTAATAGTATTAAATTAACAGAGTCTCGTGTTTCTACCCTGAGCAAGCCTAGGCAAGTAAACCGTCGGCAGTAAGTTACAAGATGGCGCCTAACCTTTCAGGCTGCAATAATATTCTCAATAACGAACATCCTGCCCGCTTTATTACAATATAAAATAACCACTTATAAGATACCTGTGTACATGAGAGAAGTACCTGAAGGTCCATGGTTAGCTGTTGGAACAGATATTTTTGCTTGGGGTCCAAAGAACTACATCATAGGCGTAGTTTATTTTACCAAGTTTGTAGAGGTAGGGGGGTTGATTGACGTGTGTAGTAAAGAAACCATCAATGAATTAAAATAATTTTTTTTCAGATATGGGGTTTCCTGCCAAAGTATTTAGTGATAATGGTCCACAGTATGCTAATGCTAAATATAAACAATTAGCTGAAGAATGGTAGTTCAAAAATATCACCTCCAGTCCACAATCCCGCAGTCTAACTGGTTTGTTGAAAGACACATGCAAACAGTAAAACTAGTGATAAAAAACATAATGGTAGAAAACAAATAAAGTTTAGTTAGCAATGCTAGAATTAAACAATACTTCAGTAGAGTAAAACTGGAAGTCACCAGCACAAGCGATGTTTGATAGACGACCCATAGTTTGTCGACAGCCGGGAAACCTGGGTCTAACCCTTAGAGAAGTACAGAAAGGCAGACATCGAGGAGGGAGTCAACACAAAGTGAGGACCTCAGCACACCTTACAGAGGATGGTATAACCAGAGGACAGAACTTAGAGAGCTGTCGGAGCTCAGTCCAAGTGAACATCAGTTGTGGATAAGAGATGCGCTAACCATGAGCCACCCTGCAACTCTCTCATAACGAGAAGTGAGCGTATTGTACATCAACATAAGTACCTAGAAGATTATAAAAAAGAGGGGGGAAATGTGATAACAAATTTTTTAAATGTAAAGTACTTATGAGAAGTGGAATGTGTTAAGGTTGGCAGCACATTGAGGAAGGGAGGTAATCCGGCTTCTGGTGTAGAGAGGCAGCAGAGGGGACAATAGTAGTTGTACGTGCTTGTATTACACAGACGTGTAATCTGTAATAATGTATAGTAAATAATGTTAATATGAGGTCCTGTGTTCATGAAAGAGAAAAAGAACTATCAACCAGGTTCGTCCGGATGGACTGCAGCCATCTAGTAATCAGCTTGCACATTTAAACAGTATCAATAACCAAGGACTCCTGCAAGTAAGATGACAATTGATAAGTATATTGCTTAATTCTTCCTTGATGAAACATACCTTTTAGTGTTGTACAGCATGGCGCAATTATCAATATGTTGAAGGAATTAAGACCTGGTTATGAACCATCAAAAAGAAAACCACTAGCATTACCACTTCTTGATTCATTGTATGAACAGCTAAGCAGAGAAACATCTCTTGATTATCAGGTCAGTCAGTTATCAAGTTGTGAAACACGTTATAGAAATGTATTCAGAAATACTTACAAAGTCATCACCGCCCAGTAGCATGGCTAGGAAGTTGAAAATTCATGCAAACCTCATCCTGCTGGGGAACTCATCTAACAGCCAACTTTTTTGTCTTGAAACTTTCATTAGAAATAGGCGATGTATGTTAACAATATGTGAAGATCATGAAGATGATATTGATACAAATATCATAAGAATTATTAACAATGTTGCAACTTACAAAGAAGATAAAACTTGATGTGCCCAGCTTAAATCTGTTTCTACTCCTTTGGACAATATACGTTTTTTTTTTACTTTGCTATGTAGGAAAACTAAATTCTATGAAATCCTTGATTTCTAATTTCTGCATGTGCAGCTGCAGAATATTGCAGTGTTGTGGAATAAAGGACATCTGAGCTTGGATTCTGCAAATCCTTTTTTGCTACTTGCTATTAATGATAACTATTTACAGCTAAAAAAAAAAATCTAGGGATACAGAATCTAGATAGAGCATAACAAGGATAAATCTTATATAATTGTATGGTTTTTTAATTATATTAAAATATGGGTGCCTATTTGCATGATAATAGAACATTGTCTCACATTTTTCGTAGGTATGAATTCTATTCTCACCACTAAAGTAGGTTTCACACGACACAAGATGTGTTTCGCGCAAGATTTTGTACGAGAATGCCAACAAAATTTTGTTTGAAATGAGTTCACACGCAGCTAAATCAGATAAATTCTCTCTTGCATCAGAATTAGTTTCTAGCTCTAGTAAGTACCAAACAGTCGTGATATAATGATGTACGTGAGCCTGCTTTGCATCGCACGAGTGAATGAAGTTTGTGTGGAGGACAGAGTAGTGATATAGCGGGCAACGAGAATGGGGGATTGTTGGAAGGCCAGGCGAGCCATGATATAAGATGTGCGGATCTTGTTACAAAAAGCATGCAGTCGTGATAAGCCTTTGTGGCTCTCACGCTCCTGACCTCCAGCTGGTATGATTTCTGTGTTTATCTGAAGATTGTTCTGGTTTAGTGACGGTTTCTGTCAGCGTGACTCTGGTTGCTGCAAACCTTCCAGATCAAGGCCAGTGATATTAAATGCGATAGGCCTCTGAGCCGGGAGTTTGGGCAATTGTGCACATTAAGCAATAGACTGTGAGCCAGAACAGCAACGAGTGGCAGCGGAAGTGACCAGCGGGTGGAGAATCTGTGGCTGCGAGCATTGGTGCAGTGAAGAATGCGACTGGCATGCTGGACTATTTGACTGGATGTGTGATTGAAAGACATTACAAATGATGGCAGCAGACTGACTGAGAATGTGTTAGTGATGAGAGTGAGTTAATAGACTATAATCAGAAACATATAGAAGGAGTTTAATTAGATTTGTAATAGACATTGAATATTGCGCTCACTGAGAAGTAAAAATAGTTAAAGTGGATATAGATATATTAATGCTGTAAATAAAAGCTGCATGAATAAATTAAAATCAAATATTTTTGTTAATACCTCCATCCCTTACGAATTCGAATATGCCACTCTGGCATCTTGCAACAATACAAAATATGAAGGTGCTTACTTCAACATGGTATTTGCTTCAAGCTATCCCGCCAAAAAAAATTAGTTTTTATTTTGAAAGCATTTCGGTAACAAAGTGTACATTGGATACGTGAAAAATGAGTGGTTTATGTGCTTTAGTGTTAATGGAAATGTTATCCGACGACAAGAATAAAGTGAGACATCTGGTAAGAAGAAACAAAATGTGGACGAGAAAATTATGATGATTTTCGTTTACGTTTTTGGTTCATGTAAAAAAGGTCGAATGACCAGCATACAAGGACCAATAGGATCACAACCTGCATGGTCTTGCACGAGAAATTAGGTTATGTTGTATATTTCCTTTTTGAGCATGGTCAACATTTCGCGCAAGTTTTGTACTCATCTTGCGTCGTGTGAAACTTGCTTTAGAAATAGCTATGTTTTGCCATCGACTTTGATATTTTATATGAAATTTTTGCTTTTCTTGTGTCAAGTGGAAAATTGCAATATTGCAAATGAATTGGCAATCTCGTGTGTCTGTCTGGATTCAGCACTGAAACCGAATGAAGATTATGTTTAATCTGTTAATTGAAGCTGTAACTCCAGCTCACCTAGCATACCTGAGCATACAAATTTACCAGCGTTGTTACCTGATAAGGAGTGTTGCATGATGCTGGTCTGCGAAGACCTTGGCGTGCTCCACGTGAGCGAGTGGAAGAGGAGGACAGAGGGTTGAGATATGAAAAGGGGCGGTAAGTCAATGGAATGTTTTGAATGACAGGCGAGTGATAAACCAATAACTGCGTATCTGTTACAAAAAGTGAGCTGACATGATAATTCTTTTGTGGCGTGCAGTTTTGACCTTGGTTTTATTGAATTTCTGCATTTCTCTGAAGAATTTTCTGGTGGTTCTCTGCCCTAGTTTCTCTCAGTGTGACTCGGGGTGCATCAAACTTTCGAGGTCAAGGCCAACAGGGTATAAATACTGTGTGGGGCATCTGAGCGAGGAGTGAAGGACAAGAAGAATGGTTGTAGTTGAAGAGTTGGATAAGTGGCTGGAGTTTCAGTGATAGACGACGGGCGAGAGTATCTAGTGGCGTGAGGAGTGATCGGTGGGAGGAAAATCTGCGACTGCAAGGGAATGTTGGACTGGATGTGTGAGTGAAAGACATTATAAATGATGGCAACAGACAGACTGAGAGTGTGTAAATGATGAGTATGAGGTAATTTACTATAACCAAAGAGAGACATTAAGGATGTTAATTACAGTAAAAATAAACATTAAATATTTGTACTCACTGTGTAATGAGTAACAGTGGACATAAGGCTGTAAATATTGACTGTATTAAATATTAAAGTGAAATTTAGTTCTTTTATTATTTAAACCTCCATCCATCACGAATTCGGATTCGCCTCTCAGGATTCTTGTAACGCTGGTGTCAGAAGTGGGTTAGAGGTTGTTATTAGATATCTAAAGAATTCACGAATTCATTTTGGGACAAGCTAGAATTTAAAAAATTTGCGTTTATATAACTTTCCCCATTGGTTCACACAGTGTTTGACACCTCCTGGAGAACAGTATCCAATTGTCGCCTTCCACTCTGACAGCAGACAACTAATGTGTTGTTGATATCATCATATTTGTACATAAGACTGTGGAGTCTAGCAATCTGGTAACAGAACTCGAATTTTTCATGTGTCTAGGTATTATTATTAATCAATTGTACATAAATCTAGGCTATAGGCAATTAGTAATAAGTGATGGTGGGACTAATTAATAAATGTAATAGCTGTAGGTGAAAGTAATTAAGACTTTTATACAGCTATAGCAGTGAATGTTAACTAGGAAAATGTGTTCAGTGATGAAGGAGCCTATTTTATAAAGATAAACAAGGTAATTAGTTTTGTTAAACTTAATATTTTTTAGTCAAAGAGACACGCACAACACACATTTTTACATTGTTTAAAACTGGCCATAGCACAGAGGATACAAAACAAGGAGGTAACTAGATATAATCGATTTTACAATGTTTAGTTATCAAAACTTATCCAAATGACAAAATTATATATATTTCAATATTCAGAACTAGAAGCACTGCCAGCATTGATTGAGGGTCCAGGTAGCCGAGTTATTAGTGTAAAATAAAGTATACATGAAACTCTAAATAACCAATTTAGTTTAGTAATTGTAAGTGTAAACGAGAATGTAAATAGCCAGATAACTAATGTAGATAGGAAAATTAACTCTGTAAATGAGAATGTACACAGGAGAATAGATGATGTTACTGAGTTAGTGAATACGAGAATTGACTGTGTGGACGAGAAAATTAGCAGTGTAAACAAGATGGACAGTGAACAATGTAAACAAAAGGATGGACGAGAACATTTTGAAACTGAATATTGGTGCAATAGATGAGGAATTGGTTGAATCTCTTCAGCAGCGGAGTGCAGAAGTGCTACCATAATACCTGAAGCCGGAAAAAGTGGGGAAGCAGTACAAGTCGTCACTAATACAGCGACCTTGGAGGATAGCAAGCGGCTTTGTGGAATTGGTGTTGCGCGACCAGGAGTGTGGAAAGAGGTTGCAATTAAGCCCGCCCCTTACGATGGCCAGACATCTTGGCAGGAGTACCAACACTAGTTTGAAATAGTTGCCACCCTGAATAGCTGGTCAGTCGAGCAGCGGTACTTTCTACCTCATGGCCGCACTGAGATACCTTGCACCTAACATGCTATAATCTCTGCCAGATCGACATTGACTGGAGTACCCCCACACTGGTTTTGGCCTTGGAGCTACATTTTGGCGACCGATACCTGCGAAGTGCCCACCATGCTCAACTGCGAAGCTACACTCAACGACCAGGAGAGCCACTGCAGGAGCCATGGCAAGACATTGTGCTACTGTCTGAACTATCTAGGGAAAGGTGCTTTGAGGAGGCGCGGGACATCATCTCAGTCTGCTTCTTGGATGCCATCGCCTCAGTCGGCTTCTTTGATGCCACGGCGGACATGGAGGTACAGCAAGCAGTAGCTCTGGCTGCGACCCACAGCAAGCAGGATGCCCTGGCCCGAGCACTGGAGGTGGAGTCAGCAAGACAGGAGCCTTCACCCTGACATCCAGTAGGGCCAGTGGCGCTGAACGGAGACGACAAAGACAGCATGTAGATACTGAAGGAGTTGCATTTGACTTTGAGGGACATCGCCTTTAGGGTACGTGCAATAGAGCTTCGCTGCCCCCACCAAAACGGTGGGAGTGCTGGTCATGTGGACGGCTGGGGTACTTGAGAGTCTATTGCCCTCAACAGAAGCAGCAGAGAGAAAAGAGGCAGCGAGGTGAAGAACAAATGACCTCGACGAGCACATGCAAGCACTTGCATGAAGAAATTTGTGAGCTCTGTGCATATGGCCAACAACTGAGACACAGCATCAACAAGCTGATGCTGAAAGCTGCACACCTCACAAATCAGTTGGAAAATGCACATTATGACCTGCGAGTTCTGTCCAGAAGCCCTACACACACTGTGCCATGTGGCTGTGAAAGGAACCAATGGCATGGAGTGAGTGATGTGATGGTCCCTCTTGGTAGTGCCTCTGAGGATAGTGGTCTCATGAAAGAAGTGCCTCAGGGTGCAAAGAACCAGTTTTTTTTCTGGCGAAAATTATTATGAGCTTGCCCAATTAATAATTTCCACTTGTGCACGGTTTTTGAAATCGATATCCCTTGAATCCACGCATTCAATAACTATAGATCACAAAAACCATTTAGACCCCATTACCAGCACCTACATTACCCTGCACACTTTCCACAGCAATCTACAAGCCACTCATCACTTCATGATCGCTCACAAAATAATGTGATTCTAAATGAGAGGAAATTCTAAATATTATATAAATTGATATAATAATCGATTAACATTAGTAACTATATTATTTGATCCATGAATTGCTCGTTTTGAATCTAATCGATCTTGAAATAATGATCATGATTTTTAAAAATGCCCAATCTTATTTAGCAGTCGAACGTCTCAAAAAAGGCACGATGGTGCTAGCTTCTTATTGAGAAATTATCTATTATGTAAACAATCTACTATAGTCGGTTCATGACTGGAAGAGACTTTCTTGAAGTCCTGCTAAATATCTACTTTCAAGCCCATTTCGTATCCTTCCGCCAAAGGTAAACAAACATTGCCATGTGGCAGTCACATGGCAATGTTTACATGCAATGTTTACATTCCACTGTGTATGTACATCTGCTCCTACATGCACGTACTCATTATAAAAGTCATGTATATATTTTAAATCGATATTCCACAAGCTTAAAGTTTTTAATCTTGAGAATTTCACACAAAAAAATATGCGATGCCAGCGAGTATTTTGATGAATCGATAGTTGTTGTCTATTTACAATCGATTGTTAGTAACTATCAATAAATTCCCGTACGTCGAAGGCAAGATCATCAGTATTGATCGAAATTGCTACAGACGTTAAAATGGCGTGGTGGTTGAGTCGGTTGTTTCGCGCAATTGTAAAACGTTATTTAAAAATGGTTGTGATGGTTTTCGACAGGATGGCAGAGTTTGCGAGTGAAGGATTCTACGTCTTCGACAATGTGAAAACAATTCTTATGTGCAAATACTGCAATGTTATAATAGAGTGGCAAAGGAAAGACACGTGCACGAAACACATAAAAACAAAAGAAATTATAACTGAAAGTGAGGACAAATTAAAATCATACGTTATTAAAAACTAAATAATAAAGAGCGGATATTAGTAAAACAAGACAAATAAATTAATTATTATAGGTTAAACGAGATAATCGCACAAATTCTCTGGCATGTGTGTCAACAACACAAGGACTACGAAGGTTAGTAAACAAATGGCAGTGTTTCTTTCACCTTGAGCGTGTTCATGTGAGTATGCAAGAAACGTTGGAATCTAAATACGTTAGCATCACGCCATTAATAATTGTCATAATAAGATACAATTCTTTTCGACGCCCATTTGTAAGTGATAAATTAACAATTACGTTAAAACTTTGGAACAATTTCTTCTCTTTGTGTTGGCAACCTAGCGGCATAACCGTATTCACGCTTCTCCGCTGTTTGTAATGTTATATGCATGTCGCTAACGGCCAGGGTGTTTTCTCAAAGGTTGATTTTCCAAAGATTCTTCCAGTCGTGAGCCGACTGTAGATTCATGTGTTTTTCTTGTATATTCCGTTGTTGACGCATTAGCGTAGTAGCGGCTGAACCCTTTGACTTAAAATAATTACTTCCAAATCTGTTTCATCCACAACAGGCGTATTCATTTCCAGATGAGTTATCCAGAATATTACCGAGGCAGATTGCTAGAAAAAGTTGTTCCTCTCTTTGCTTCGCACGAATAATTACGACTTTAGAACTAAACTTTTTTTTATAGTTGTCGACTGTTAATGACAGATGGATTTATCGACTTCTTCCATAGTTGTTATTCGATAGTGCCTATTACTACAAATGTAATGTAAACTGTTTATTGGTATTTTTAGGTCAACAAATTGAGCCCCGTGGTAATACAGACTTTTTGATCTCTTTGTGTGTTTTTCAGTCGACTCAGATTTATAATTACTTACCCATAATTTTTTATTTCTAGGTACATAGGCTTTGCTCATACACCCATAAAATTTAAGTGTTAAGAAGTGAAGTGGTGTGATAATGTAAAATATTTGAGCTTCGTCCTCTAAGATTTTATTTTTCCTCTAACTGTAGGCATCATCCCGATGCGTCCTGGTGCCTCTATGTACCAACAGAAGCAAGTGAACACAAGCCATGCCACACCCACAGTAGCCATTTTGCTGACCGTCTTGTGTCAACCCAGGTGGTCAGGAATCTCCACACTAATTTCCACACTGGTCAGGAGCAAGCAGGGTCGTACACAGGTATGTGAAGGAGTGCGGCCCCTGCAACCACTTTAAGAGCAGGAGAGCAGAGAGGGTGACCCAAAAGCATCCCAGGGTGCCGAAGTAACCATTCGAGATGGTGTCCTTAGTCCTGATGACCCCTACCCCCGCACTTCCACAGGGTAGAAGTCGTAAGTGACAAATTTTGCAGATGGGGCAAAACCTACCCAGTCTCCAGAGCACGGGCATGCACTATTTCGCGGGCACTGGAAAATTAGTTCTATCTGTGCTGGGGATTGCTCAACGACAACAGTACCCAGTTCACTGGGAGGTACTGGTGTGATCTGTGCAGTCGGTTGGAGGTAATACACCATACAACCCTAATATACCACCCAAAGTCAAACCCTACCAAGGGGAAAACCAAGACCTCTATACCAAGTTATGCCTGAGAGTGGGAAAGGACCACAACAGCTGGGCCGAACATTTACCCACAACCCTATTCATCATAAGGCGATGGGTGAATCTAGCATCAGTGCAGACTCCAGCAGCGATCCTGCAGCATCGCGAGGTAATGATACTCAAAGAATATCAGCTTGCCTGACAGAGAGTGCAGGCGAACCAGAAGACGGGACAGCCAGAAGACAGCGCAGGGAGGCATAGTTAACAGCAGCATCTCACAGAAACCCAGACTGCCAGATCGAGGAATTGATGCCTGCCACTACACGAGTACCATGATGGTTGGCACCTCGCCAACTAGTCTACGTAAGGGAACGTAGGACATTGTGTGGTACGAAAAACATCTGCGCCGTGTTCGCCCAGAAATGGAGCGGACCACATTCTGTTGTGAAGCTGCTGGGGGACACCATATATCTCTCATGCTGAGCACCAGGAGGGCCACCATCCACGGCTACGACCTCCAATTAGCAGTGTGGTCGTCAAGCGTCACGATGCCAGACATGCAGGGCTCTGAGAACCACGAAAACAACACACCAATCACCACCAGAGGCTAAGTCGGGACACAATCCCGGCAAGAACGGAAAAATTCTCCATCGCCTCTTCTCTGCGACTACGCTTGGTGTCTTTACACCCACAAAGGACAAGGAGGAGGGAGGATCACTGCCACTAAGCACAACCATCAACACTGCACGCATTACTGCAGATGCAAGTGGGTCACTCCGCAGCATCGTGACACCCGGCGTTATTGCGCTGGTCACCAGGAATGCTGCAGATAGCGAGTCGCCAGAAACACCTGTGGGTCAGAACTCCCCACTGGACAGCTCTCTCGACTGCTCTGCCCCTGTACCCTCAATAGGACCAACAGCAGGGAACCTGACACCAGAGGATTTCGGCCAAAGTGACGGGGGAGTGTAACGGGGTTTCAGAGCCCGTCACCAGGGCCCTATACTTCCCTCTTGTCTACACCCTCTTCATGCCGATGCCCATAAAGCAGCAGCGAATAGGAGTCATTGGAGGAACGGTCAACCACCTCTCTTCACTGCACCGTCTATTCCACTCAGCATGCATCACATGTGGTTGGGACACCCCCGGTCCTCACATTCACATGACGGCATGTCAGCTTTGCCGGGGTCAGTACCCTGAACCCCCAGCAGCGGCCCGAGTCAGCTCCCTGAGGCGCGAGCCTAATGCACTGAGGCCATGCCGTAAACTCATGCCACCCACCGCCTGTTGTGCCTAATGGCATGGTGGGACACATGAGTGAATGCGTGGTCAAGCGGTCACTAGAGGAGGGGCCGTTTGAAGTGAACCAACTATCCTCGACCTCCTTATGCCCACTGTGAATGCCGCAGTCACAGCTATATCATTTACACCGGGTCGCACTAACATCCTGCTCATTTATTTCAAGAGGCAAATCTTTAATAAATGGGTAGGCGATCTGACATGGTGTTTACCCCAAAGACACAGTCGTTGGGAGCACAGGCAATGGGTCGTTACGTCGTAGCACCTCGCACCGTGACATACGATGTGACACACCACCAAGTGGAATTATACTGACTCGTACGCCGAAGCTGAAGTGATATGTGCCCCAAAGTGTATCTCAGTAGTGTGCAGCATATTTACAAGCACATTAAATGCCATCACTGCATTCACAGCTACAGGCAGTGGTGCGTTTTATTGTTTTAAGAGCAATCAAGCATGGCATTCCACAACCCTTTGCCCAGGTAGACTCGTCCATCCTTTCAAGATACAGCCACCTGGCAACACTGTAGCCAGTGAAATTCTAACATGTCATAGGAAGAAAAATACAAACACTTTTCGCAAGAAAAGTTAATAGTGTATTTAATGTGAACTTATATAAGAGCAATTATGTTTTCTAAAAGGGAGATTCCCTATTAATGTCCCCATCCTTGTAACATTTCATTTAGTGTGGTGACACGCCCTGTCAAATTCACAATTTCAACCTTTACAGACATTTGTTAATAAGCGGGGGTGTCACCAATGTGTTTAATTTAATTTATACAATTTTCTACCATTGCAACCATATCACAGAGTGTTATGTTTCATCATATGCCGTTTGACTTTGGTTCTTGTCACTCATGATGGAAACCGAGACGACATTGCCAGTTCCTCTCAGTACTCTGACCAGAGAGGTAGCGTTGGTAGTCTGCTCCACAAGCTCCCTAGGTAACATCATTTAGGCTGTAATAATTTCATTTCAGTATTAATTTAAACAACAGGAACATTTGTTATCTTTCATTTAAGTACCGAGGGGGGAGCCACCCGCACTCTCACCAGATAGCTTAACGCTATTGTGTATCAACATAATACCACAGTTATTTCCTGCTAAGGTTACCAGTACACTATCGGTGCCTGGTCCGTTTTATTGCATTTATCACAAGTAGTCAAGCACAGGAAATAAACTGCTTTACAAAGATCAATGTGTGTAAATTCATTTTAGGGTGCTACACCCATTGCAGTACAACCCACATTTGTATATATATATATTTCAGGCATATGAGACGGTTTAGAGTCTCGTCACAAGGTATAAATAGTATAACAGTAAGTAGTGACATCATCATCAACAGACGGAGGACATCCGACACTCAACCAGCCCTGGTTAACCTCGACCTCGTTAATCGTCACGAATTTAATGCAGATAAATTACTATTCAGTGTTAAATATGTCAAATATGTTGTTCTTTTATTCTTAATATCTGGCATGCCTACAGATCCTGAAAGGGAAAGTGCTTTAATTTCTCTGGATCTTCTTTACAGCAAAAGAGAGTTGCAAAAGTACTGGGACTGTTTAACTATGTATGCAACTACATACCTCATATGTCCACACTCACGAGCTCATTGTGCGTTTTATTTCGTTCTGGCATAGAATGGCAGTGGCTACCCACTTATGCGGAGGATTTTGAAAAACAGTAGTTAGTGGAAGCGACTGCCCCTGTACTAGTCACTTTTGACCCCAAATTTAAACTGGTAATTCAGTGTGATGACTCAAACAGTGGGTCGGGATGTGCCTGGTTTCAGGAAGGGCTCCAACCCATCCTTATAGGTTTTAGATTACTTACGTCAAGTGAGGAAATCTGTTCACAAATCGAAATTGAGCTCCCGGCAGTCCAGTTTTCAACATCCCAATTTCACTATTACATATATGACACACTACTACAAGTACAGACTGATCACAAACCATTGTTCAGTGACACGAAAATAGTGCAACGAGCCTACAGGGGACGAGGCTTAAACTTTTGAAATATAATTTATATGTAACATTCCTTCCAAGTAAATATATGAACTTTACAAATCATTTGTCATGTTCATACCTTAAAGATGTGATTCACGATGGCCCACAGATGCTAGAGATCATACACTCAGTTAGTACTTACTTACCTTTGTCAGTGAAGCTCTTTCAGTTACAGTATGCAACAGTCAATGACTCTACACAATGCAATATGGTCCAATTTCATCACAATGACTGGCCTTACTACAGCAAGTTACCAAGTAATTGTAGGGTTTGCATAAAATAAAATATGAAATAATGTATATGTGAAACGGGGACTTGAGTTTGAGGTGATAAAATTGTAACACCTGAAAAACTCAAACAGTAAATGCTTAATCTCTTTCATGAGAGAAACAATGGAGTAACAAAAACCAAATTGAATGCACTGCAGTTATTTTACTGGCCTATAATTTATGCTGATATAGAGAGTTACATAAGCAAGTGTGCAGATTATCAAAAAAATTCGGATGCAACATTTTTAAACAATTCCTACTTACACACTAGACTCCGCAGTTGCCATACTAAAGTTTGTTTGCAGACATTTGTGAATAATCAGGACGAAAATACCAAGTACTGATAGACAGATACTCTAAGTGGATTGATTTATATGACTAGCCCAACACATTATTGTCTGCTTCATTAGTGTAATGGGGGATTTGTTCAGTGTACATGGATTCCATAGGTGCTGATGGCAGTTAATATGCCATTCGGTTCTAGGGATTGTCGTAAGTACTATAGACAAAATGAAATAGGATATAATACCAGTACTCCTCACTCCCCACAAAGTAATGGTATAGCTGAAGCAAGGGTAAACATTTGTAAAACAACTATTAAAAAGTAGGGAGAATAAAAAGATTACAGAAACCTGTTGCGAGGATATCAAAATACCTTACGTCTAGGTTCAGACTGGTCTCCAGCAGATATCCTGTTCAACTGAATGATTCGTACAAAATTACCAGTCAAACATGTTGCTCTTAAACCTAGGGTACCAACACATAGGTTAGTACTAACAGCTCTCGATTCCAAGGTCACTAACATGAAGTGTCGCTATAAAAATAGTGCCAGGAGACTTAATGCAAGTTTTGCAGTAGGTTAACATGTAGCATCAAAGAGTAGTAAAGGAGATACCTGGAAACATGCAGTTGTAGTGGGTAAGCTCTGCTACCCTTGTTCATATCTTGTTAAATCTAAATCTGGCAATTTTCTCAGGCATAATGTTATCGATCTCAGAGAGTCTAGAGTATCCTCTTATTTGTGTAATGGTACTCTGCATTTAGCGGATGAGGGTGTGGGTGATCAACACTCAAGCGAATATACTAGTGTACCAGTGCCAAGCCAGTACCAACCTACTAGTGATCAATGATTAAGCAGTCATGGTCAATTACCTGAGGTAAATCAGCACCAAGTAATAAAAAGTTGTAGAGTCATACACCACAGTTTGTATTTATTTATAATAATTTATGGTAATTGATTGCGGCACTGTAACTGTACTACCAGATTAACTCCTCTGTATTGTAATCTATCTAATATATAAAATTCTCCCGTCACAGTGTTAGTCAGTGAACTCCTCCGA
This sequence comes from Clitarchus hookeri, assembly GCA_002778355.1. Classification (NCBI taxonomy): domain Eukaryota; kingdom Metazoa; phylum Arthropoda; class Insecta; order Phasmatodea; family Phasmatidae; genus Clitarchus; species Clitarchus hookeri. The sequence goes on along the minus strand of NQII01001490.1, from coordinate 439,978 downwards.
AACGGCTGGACCGATTTTTATGAAATTTTTTATGTATACTCGGTAGGTCTGAGAATAGATTTATATCTATTTTTTACACCCCTAAGTAATAAGGGTGGCCACCCCCAAACAATTTTTTTTTATTGTTTGAACAAAATTTTTATTTTTTATTTTTTTATGATGTGGCATCAAAAAATACATACCCTCCTAAATTTTCACCCTTCTACCACCAACCCTTATTTTTTTATAGCGATATTAGTAATTTAATAAATTTTACCCTAGGTCGATAACTGATCAATTATCATCGATCATTTATCGATCTAGGTTACAATTTATCCCCACCAGGTGTCTCCCAGTGACACAGCAAAACAACGTTTGCCGGGTCAGCTAGTGTTCTATATATAAAGGGGTGGCTGATAAGCATTTAACGAGTCCTGGCTGTCGTGGAGTGAACATCGTGCTGGCAGCTGCGCCGCTCCGGGATCTACCCGCCCCTTGGGACCAGCGAAGGATGCGGACATCTGTCAGCACGAGGCGACTACAGCAGCTAGGGCGCAGCGACTATTCTGCAACTCGTCGCGTCCCCAGGTGGCGGATAGGGGATCTCCAGGCTCTGGAGTGGCTGGGAATATTCTAATACCAGCCCGCGGACCAACTGGCCGGTGCGACAGCGCCGTCGTCGTGGACGTCGGGGACCTGGGCGGCTCGGTACGAGTTGGCGAAGCGCATCGGTGGGAGGCAGCTCAACGATCAAGGCGGGGAGGGGGATCTCGAGGTGCTGAAACTATGCGAAGTGTAGCGAACCTCACTGCTGGATTCTGCGAGCTGCTGACTGCTGGTGCGTGAGGAATGGCTATGGAATGCGTCCGACCTCTGAAGCTACCTGATGTCAGCCTCCACTCCTGGGCCAGCTGCACTCGCCTCCAGCTGGTAGGTCCTGGATGTCCCGCCGAGCCAGAGCTCACCTCCGACCGACGGACTATTTTGAAGGATGAGGGAGAGGGTGGCCCCCTGGCGATTGGCTCCCCGCCTTCACCCACGGCGTGGAGATCCTGGCGTCAGCGTGGAGGAGCGAAGACGGAGTAGGTGCCATGACTGAGCCGCCCAGACTGCCGACTTCCACGACGAGAAGCAGGATGGCCCTGCAATTGTGGCTGCTGTTAATATTACTGTGCAGACATATGCGCAGTCATATTGACAGCAGTTATACCCCAAGGGTGCTTGCACCCACAGCCATTTTCTCTTCTAGAGCCAAAATTACCATTTTTAAGCATGTTACCAAACCTGCTCTCTCCTTATGCATTTTTTAATGCATTATAAGTTTGAAACTTCTTTTCTGTCGAGAGGGTTTTTACCGTGTCTATGCGGGTTTTTTCCCCTCTCCCTTCTTTAACTATAGCTTGCTATACGCCCCCTTAGGGATGTAGTCCATGGCCTAAACTCGGCCATGGCTGCCAAATATCCCTCTTAGCCGAGATGCACGCCTCCTTTGCATGAAATTCCCTATCCTTTAAGCGTATGAGGTTCTACCTTGAGACGCATTAATCCCTCGTACCTACCGCGGGCCCCAATAACACATAGTTTTAAAGTAGGTTAGGAAAAAAAAAAAAAATGTATGTGTGTGATATCAGAATGTGTCGGCCGACTAACATGTCCTGTACTGTTGTTATAATATTGTGTCTGTTTGGTCATAATGATATTTAAAAATAAGTGTAACACTATTTTCAGAAGGGAAGGTGTTTTATTGTTGGCAAAACTGCAGGAGCAAACTGTGAATCAATTGGTTGAGCCCCACAGTGTGTGTCATCTATGGAGATTTCGGAAACAGTTGTGATGTAGTCAAGGTCATGTTTTTAAAATGTATTCCCCTGTCACTCTGTGAAATATTTCCATTAAAAAGGTTCCATTAAGTTTGGTCAAACAAAATAGACTAGTTATTATGTCATTGATATGTAAAAAAACGCAACCATATTTTTCCGATAAAGTTCATTGGCTTCAGTTTCCATCAAGCTTTTGAAGATCAACTAGTTAATTAATTTTTTTTTTGTGTTTGATAGTTTCAGTTAATCAGAATTTTGCACGACATATTTTACGTCAAGAAGTTTTAAAATAACGAACAATTGTTCGAAACGAAGTTGGTTATGAAGATAATTAATTTATGTAGAATCTGTCTGGGCATGAATGCTATTTTATGTTAATATTGCACACTTTATTACTAACTCAGAGGCATTACATTTCATTCTACAGAAATTATCTCTGATAAAGAAAATTTAAAATCAGTTTTGAAGGGAAACTAAATTACAACATTCCTTACATGTATCCCTGTAATGGACTGTGCGGAAAAAAAAAAGCATTATTTCACTACAAAATTTATATATATATATATATATATATACTAGCTGACCTGGCAAACGTTGTTTTGCCATAAAAAGTATTTCTAGTGATTATAGTATTAGAAAAAAATAACTATAACTTATTGTAAGTGTGTGAGGATGTGGTATATAAGTGGAAGAGGCATGGAGCTCTGTGGACGATGACGGAATATAAAATTAGATAATTTAATAAATATTAATAAAATGGAAATACAAACAATTACAGCTTTGCGATCAATAATAAAGTTAATTAAGAAGTACACTTAATTATTGAAAATATAATTGTAAACACGTCACTACTACGATCTGAGCACAAATGAATAAGAGAAAGGTTATTGTGTGAGAGAAAGTGGAGACCGGCTACTCCGTGCTGTGTCACTGGGAGACACCTGGTGGGAATAAATTGTAACCTAGATCGATAAATGATCGATGATAATTGATCAGTTATCGACCTAGGGTGAAATTTATTAAATTACTAATATCTTTATAAAAAAATAAGGGTTGGTGGTAGAAGGGTGAAAATTTAGGAGGGTATGTATTTTTTGATGCCACATCATAAAAAAATAAAAAATAAAAATTTTGTTCAAACAATAAAAAAAAATTGTTTGGGGGTGGCCACCCTTATTACTTAGTGGAGACCGGCTACTCCGTGCTGTGTCACTGGGAGACACCTGGTGGGAATAAATTGTAACCTAGATCGATAAATGATCGATGATAATTGATCTGTTATCGACCTAGTGTGAAATTTATTAAATTACTTATTACTTAGGGGTGTAAAAAATATATATAAATCTATTCTCAGACCTACCGAGTATACATAAAAAATTTCATAATAATCGGTCCAGCCGTTTCGGAGGAGTTCAGTGACTAACACTGTAACGGGAGAATTTCGCTATAAAAAAATAGGGGTTGGCGGTAGAACGGTGAAAATTGAGGAGGGTATGTATTTTTTGATGCCACATCATAAAAAAATAAAAAATAAACATTTTGTTCAAACAATAAAAAAAANTATGTATATATAATAAATCAAATTGATTCTTCCTTTTAAATAAATTTGACAGTGTGACATATTTTCTAACACATTCAAGATGATTTCGTAAAATTTATTGGAAGGAAAATTTTAGGGCCGTATGTTGTCTTCAAATTTTACTTTTTAAATATCGTCGGAGGCGAAAAAGACACGATTTAACAAGGTCTTAAGCATTGTTTGTGATTAAATATTTAAAAGCCGTTATTTTTTTATGATGAAGCTCTTTACAGTCCTGCACACATTGACATAGAACTTCAAACATACATTCGTGAGATGGAATTGTGCTTGTTTTCACTCTAATGTTACATTAAAAAAAAAAAGAAAAAGAAATATTACATATATGCGCTGGTGATAATATTTACCTCACTAAGATGTATTTTCAGAAATCGAATGTGTCGGGAAATTTTTGAAGCAAGCAATAAACGATTTAAGTGAAATTCAGTGAAAATTAAATCTATAAAACATATCGATTTAGAATTTTATTTATAACAACTTTTTGGTATACTTGAAATATGTGTGGTTTTGAGTTGTCACTTACCTCAGATTTTTAAATATTTTCTCAATATTATTTTGTTTTATGTCTATAATACATACATAGGATCTGCTTCTACTCCCACTCAATTCTAATGAAGTGATATATTTACGTTTCTTCGAAGTATTTGAATGTCGTCTGAGATGGAATTGGGGGAATGTCCAATAAAATCAGAGCAAGATTGTAATGAAATATTAATTAAGGTAAGCCATAACAAGGCTTAATTGTTTTTGTCTGTCACTAAAACGAGATGAGCTTTGTCAGACGCACGTTTCGGATTATTTGCCATCTGAAGGTCGTGCTACACACACACTAGTCTCTGGCACTATTGCCTGTTTTGTGTTGTTGTTTGTGCCCGGTTGATGTGCGACGTATTCCTCAATAGTCGGTTGGAGCGTTGGTGTAAATTGTTCCGCGATCAAGCCACCTGGTAGCAGTAAATCTGTATAAAAGTATCATTGTTTTATTTATATGAGATATTGATTGCCTGAAATCAACAGTAGGTAAGGGATAATCTATAATGTTATTTGATTGAAAGATAAGGTAATAAGGTAGTTATTAAGTTTAAAGACTTTTCTGTTAAAAAAAATGGTAATTTTCTAGTTTAGGGGCTTTTCTGAAAATACGAAAAAAAACTCCAGAAAGTGGTATATTTCGACTCTACTAATAACGTAGAACACGAATATACTAGGGGCATTAACGTACGACGAATTTCCTAACATGTACCCACCTAACCTAACAGAACCTAACTCCACGATGGGTGAATCACTATTTTACGTTTTTAAACTAACCTAGGATTGTACGGCTCTAAACTAACCTAGGATTGTAAGGTTGTACAGTAATATAAGATTATACAATATTAAAAAAATCTCCGATCAACACCCTACAATCACAGACTACATGGGAACCCTATAATCCTACGTTATTTTAAATAACTACAATCCTAGGTTAGTTAAAATCGCTACAATCCTAGGTTAGTTTAAAAATGTAAAATAGTGATTCACCCATCGTGGGGTTAGGTTCTGTTCGGTTAGGTGGGCACATATTATACAATTAGTCATACGTTAACTACGCTACTATAGTCGTGTTCTGCGTTACCTACGAATAATCCAAGGTTAGTATAGAAAGAATGTGAAATTGTGCTGTATAAACGTCCGGAAAAAGCCTTGTTTGACTTACGTAATATAACTACATTTGCACGTTAAGCTACCGGATAGGATTTGTGGGTTTCACACTAAACTACGAATTTAGGATTTTAGGGATTTAAAGGAACGTAAAACCCACACAAATAATATAAATGCACTCACCAATGTAGGCGGGTTGTACATACTCTTGTCAACGGCCCATTCAACGTCAGATCACTCGATGAAATCACAGTTTTCACGAAGCACCACATACGCGAATATAACGCACTGAAACACTCATTTACAGCCGAATATATATACAGAAGCACTCGTTAATAGGCTAATATAACGCAGAAACGTAGTCTTGCTTGCTTTTTTTCCGTCTTAAATCACGAACGAAGCACCATCGAACTGACCACGACCGCTGCCTGCATGCATACTAACGTAAGGCCGGCGATGACATCTAACGCCGGTAGATTGCGTGAAATCTGCACTGCGTAGCCATTAATAATGGCGGCACACGTTAGTCAACGTAAACATCAGTTACTCGTACATGTAGCGAGTATTTTTAATATGTTGTACTTATTTTAACAGTACGGCCGCTTCAATATCAACTAGGTAAGCTATGCTGAATTCATTTAAACAACTTTTGTTGGCATAAAACGTTTCGTTCAAAACGTAAACAAACTGTCAGAAACAGTCACCTCACAAACTTGTTCAATTTTTTAAAATATGTTGTACTTATTTTAAAGCCATGCCCCCAATATATTCGTGTTCTACGTTATTAGTAGAGTCGAAATATACCACTTTCTGGAGTTTTTTTTCTTATTTTCAGGAAAGCCCCTCAAGTAGAAAATTACCAAAAAAATTTACGAAAAATTGTATATTTCCATTCTACTAATGACGTAGAATACTAATATACGAGGGTCATTAACGTAAGACTAATTTCGTAATGTGTGCCCACCTAACCGAACCTAAAACCATGATGGGTGAATCACTATTTTACATTTTTAACTAACCTAGGGTTGTAAGGTTTTACACTAATCTAGATTTTAGGGTTTTACACTAACCTAGGATTTTAGGGTTTTAAACTAACACTAAACTACGAAATTAGGGTTTTTAACTTACCTAGGATTGTTGGGTTTTACACCAAACTATGAAATTAGGATTTTAGGGATGTAAAGGAACCGTAAAAAACACCAAAAGAATATCAATTTTCTCATCTAGGTAGGTGGCTAGTACAATTTGTCTGTCCTCCGCCAATTTAACCTTACCTCCCTCGACGAAACACCATGTTCCACTAAAATGCCACATACGCGAATATTACGCACTGAAGCACTCGTTCATAAGCAAATATAACACACTAAAGCACACGTCCTTGCTTTCTCAGTTTTAAATCCGCCGGATTGGGACGTCGCGACTCACCCTGGCGAAGACACAATGGCTACTGAGCTGTTTCAAAAAATTTCCAGGTAATTATTAAGTTTAGGGCTCTTCTGAATAATACAAAAAAAATTCAAAATTATCATATATTTCTACTCTACTAAGGGCGTAGCTTTAAATAAGTACAACATATTAAAAAAAATTGAACAAAATTGCAAAATGAGCAGTATAGTCAGTTTGTTTACGTTTCTGAAAGAAATGTCCTTGACCAACAAAAGTTGCATTGATGGGTTCTCCACAGCTTACTGTGTTCATATTCAAGATGTCGTAATGTTAAAATAAGTAGAACATATTTTAAAATCTTGCAAAATATGTTGGTTTATGTATGTTAACATCAGAGGAATTATACCAGCCCCCTACCTAGATGAGTCAATTTACCTTATTTTGTTGTGTTTTACGGTTCCTTTAAATCCCTACAATCCTACATTCGTAGTTAAGTGTAAAACCCAAATATCCTAGGTTAGTGTAAAACCCAAACATCCTAGGTTAGTGTAAAACCCTACAAACCTAGGTTAGTGTAAAATCCAAAATTCCTAGGTTAGTGTAAAATCCAAAAATTCTAGGTTAGTGTAAAACCCAACAATCCTAGGTTAGTTTACCAATGTAAAATAGTGATTCACCCATCGTGGGGTTAGGTTCTGTTAGGTTAGGTGGGAACATATTACAAAATTAGTCGGACGTTAATGCCCCTAGTATATTCGTGTTCTACGCGATTAGTAGAGTGGAAATATATCATAATTTTAAATTTTTTTGTGTTTTTCAGAAAAGTCCCTAAACTTAATAATTACCATTTTCCATTAAAATCACATGTGGCGCGTTACCGTGGCGTAACAATACCCACAAGCCAATAAGGTGACTGCAGTAATCATAATGTCCGACGTAAACAAACCTGCGAACTACTCATACTTTTAACTATTTTATTTAATAGGTTCTACTTATATCAACATAACGCCCTCCTGAATATTAACAAGGTAAGCTGTGCAGAACCCATTAATGCTACTTTCGTTTATCTAGGACGTTCCCTTCAGAAAAGGCAACTAAACTTAATAATTACTTTATTTGACCAAAATGAAAATAAATAAAATACTGTACCTAACCAAAATATACATTTCAAAGGTGTTTATACATAGGGTTTTTAATATTGAAAACTGATGGTTGTTGATGGATATCAATACTTTAATTTCCCATTTACCCTCTATTTCAACCTTTTCACATATGTTTTCCTTCACATGTCCAAACTACAAAACACTTTCTGCAAGATGAAATGTTTAAGGACCAACCATGAACACCAACCACCAACTGCCTATTGTGCTATCTCACATTTGGCGTCCTGTACTACAAGTGCTACCAACACCAACAACGACCAACCGCCTATTGTGGCAGTGTCTTAAGGCCAGGGTATTTAATCTGAATAGCGGCTTTTCTGTATTTCCACTCTACTAATTACGCAGAACACTAATATACTGGGGGCATTAACGCATGTCAAATTTCCTAATATGTTCCCAACTAACCTAACTTAATCTAACCCCATAATGATGCGAATCACTATTTTACCTTTTTAATCTAACCTAGGGTTGTAGGGTTTTAAGCTAACCTAGGATTGTAGGGTTTTAATCTAACCTAGGAGTCAAGGTTTTTAAAGTAACAGTAAAACTCGCTGGAAGTATATGAATTAACCCCACTAGTTTTGCGGCGGGTACAATTCCGCTGTCCTCTGCCAATTCAACTACCTTCGTATCTCACTCAACAATGTGACATGTTTATGGTCTTAAGATTTGCCTTCATAGCATCTCTTGTAGAAGTAGAAAATGAATGGTTGTTATTAGTGGTGGCTGTGATACATCCTTGGACATCTAGCATTCAGCAAGTCACAGTCGTACATTGTTACATACGGTAGTATTGGTGTATTGCTTAAATTCATTAATTGTTGTGCAGTGTACAAGTGATGGAAGTATGTACACATTGTTCTAAGGCTGTTATGTTTCAGGTGGAGGTTAAAGATGAGATTGACATATTTGATGAAATTATAGAATGTGAGGCAGGCTTTCCGCAACCAGTGGCAGTGTATGACGCACACAGTAGCAGTAACCAGGTGAGTGTGGAGACTTCTTCCAGTACATTTTATTTTTATGAGCCGTAAGTTGTAGCTCGCAGTGTGTTTCCCTTGCTCAAGGCGTTTGGACTGAACTTAAGATAGTTCTATCCTCCCTCTTGTATGCACGCACGACTCACCTGACCCGACCCTCAGAACAACAATATTTCGTCGAGGCTTCAAACACCCTCTCCCATGACTCACCATACTCAAACCTCAAAACAACAGTGTATGTCAGTTGCCTTGCTCTGACAGAAACCACGCTATTGCAGATGGTTTACTCAGCCAAAAAGAACCAGCAATGATAGATCATGTATGTAGATGTATACATAAATACGTGTATAATCAATTAATTAGTGTTATTTTGATAAACACCACAATTGGTGTAACTTCTGTCTGCAAAAAAAAAAGAACACACACAATAATAGATTTTATACATAGGTATGGTACATACCGTATAAGAAGGCCACTTTCTGACAGTTTGTGAGTGGCAACTTGACAAACAAAGCGCCATTTACAAAATCCTGTATCACCTGATGCACGAACGATCAAAAGTTAAAATTACGTTGGCTATTCTGAGTGCACTGCCGATGCACATCAGAAAAGCAGAAAATACGCGGATAAGAAACAGTTCTTAGATTTTTAATACATTTTATTTTACAAGGTCACAAAACAATGGTTGTTAGTGTTAAAAACTAAACTTCGTGATAATGTAGTTATGTATAGGTGATCAAAATGAAATGTACAATAGAACGATACGACGTGGAAAAGTTTTCTGAAGTTGTGCTAACTTCAGAGAGCTTTTTCACGTTTATCATCCATCTCCAACCTTGCTTTCAACACGTCCATGATATTAATTCCAAAAGCATACAGAAATATTGCATAATATTGTTGAATTATTTTTTCTAATAATTTGACGAAACGACACGAATTCAAAATATATTTCCAGCCCGTAACAAAAGAATTATCAACTTTAAAAATTAGCTATCTATCGGATATTCTGCGAGCTATTACAAGCCAGAAATGAACCTCTTTCCTGCACGATATATAACGAATTGGTAAAATTTTACTATAGGGGCTTTTCTGAAAATAAGAAAAAAAAACTCCAGAAAGTGGTATATTTCGACTCTNAGAGTCGAAATATACCACTTTCTGGAGTTTTTTTTCTTATTTTCAGAAAAGCCCCTAAAGTAAAAAATTACCCACGAATTTACAAACATATGCCAATAGTTATATTTTTCCACGAGCTCTGTATAGTTTTTAAAGTACCATATATTTCATGTACAACAATTTGGAGTACAAGTCATTTATATTCGGTCGGTAATTGTTTGTCTATGTAAATTATACGCCATACTGTTCTCTCGAAACCCATCTCCTTGGTTCCGTAGAAAGTGAGACAGGCATGAATAGTTTTTAAGCAATTCTAACGTTATTCCACGTCACATATTTCCGACTCGAATATATTAGCTATAACGTTCAAAGTGTTATAATAGATACAACAGACCGTCTCACAAATGTTAACCCAAATTCTCTATATCGGACAAATTAAAAAAAAGGGTTATCAAATATCTAATTATTTGCAACATTTTATATTTTTACTTTTATAACCTACTTATATTTTTAGACAGATGTCAGTCTTAAAAGATATTTAAATTTGTTTAGCATTACAGTACAATGAGAAGTGGATTAGCTGACAGTGTGTTGATAAAAAATACAGCCCCGACTTGACGGACCAACTGAAGGCGGAAGGATACGTAGTCAGATGTAAACAGTGGTGCTACTTTCGCCGAGCTGTCAAAAAGTGGCCTTCTTATATGGTACAGAATATACTCTCCTACATATGTAAATAATAAACTAAAACTATTGGTAATTATGCAGTTTAGGAGCTTTGCTGAACAAAACATCCTGGACCAACAAAGGTAGCATTAATGGGTTCTGCACATCTTACCTTGTTTATATTTCAGAGGGGGTTATGTTAAAATAATAGAACATATTTTTAACATTTAACAAAATTGCGAAATGTACGAGCAGTTTGTCCGGTGTGTTTACGTCGGTCGCCATGTTTAATAGCTGCGCATCGCTGTTTCCCTTGCTACCTACCGGCCACGGATATTCAGGAGAGCGTAATATTATAATAAATAGATGGTATTAAATAAAATAGTAAATAGGACAAGCAGTCCGCCGCTTTTTTTTACATTGGACGCCTTAATATTTGGTGTTTTTCAGCATCGTGCCATCACCTTATTGGCTGTAAGTCGTTGACGTCATCGTGACGGTCTTTTATACATTATCTTCATTGAATTTCAGTTGCAGTTCAGATGCGAAACAGTGTGGTTGTGTTGTTGCGGGCGCGACTTGTAACGTCCGAATCTGACCGATTTAAAAACTGAGAGTGCAATAACGAGTGCTTCTGTGCATATTTTTGACTATGAACGTGTGCTTTTCTGCATAATATTCGCCTATGTGGCAGGTGTTACTTGTTTTGTCGAGTGAGGTAAGGTGTACAACAGTTGACTTGGGCGATGACAGAGGAATTGTACCCTACTTATGTGTTAATTGATATTCTTCCATGTGTTTTACGAATCCTTTAAATTCCTAATACTCTAGATTTGACTAAATTTGTATATTAGTTTAAAACCCTACAATCCTAGGTTAGTTTAAAACCAAAAAATCCTAGGTTAGTTTAAAAATGTAGAATAGTGATTCACTCATTGTGGGGTTAGGTTCTGTTAGGTGGGCATATATTATGAAATTAGTCTGACATTATTGCCCCTAGTATATTTGTGTTCTGCATAATTAGTAGATTGGAAATATACCACTTTTTGGGTTTTTTTTTAATTGCAGAAAAGCCTCTAAACTGCATAATTACCACCTAATATAATTCCTATGTAAATGTTATTTCATCTTTGTTTTTCTAACATATTTATCTGTCTCTCCAATCTGTTATAATGATGTTTTGTTTAGAACTCAAAAAGGTTCCCAACCTTTTTGAGTACATTACCCCTGCAAATTGTAGAAAGTTGTCTTTATCCCCTTTAAGAAAACAAACANCAGTGGTTCCCAACCTTTTTGAGTACATTACCCCTGCAAATTGTAGAAAGTTGTCTTTATCCCCTTTAAGAAAACAAACAAATTAAAATGTATCCACAATTATTAACAAATAAATGCACCTTAATAAATAATAAGGTCAAAGTAAAAAGTTCGTAAAAAAAAAATTTTCTGCGCCGGTTTGTATATCTTTTTTTTGTAAAATCTTCTTAATATTTGGCTTTGTTTCCACCAGGCCACATCGCAAGTCGTTTTCAATATTCAATCTGTTCCTTGATTTTGTCTTCATGGCCACCATCGTTGAAAATCCACTTTCACACCTATAAGTAGTCGCGAAAGGGATTAATATTTTAAGAGGTCTGTCAACAATAATAGGGTATTCCCCAGCAACTTTAGCTCAAAACGTTGATGGCTCGTGGCTTTCAAAATCCACCTTCAATTTGTTGTCTTCGTGCAGGCCAAGGAATTCTACTTTAGCGGGTATATCGTTATCTGAGAAAATAGCTTCATCCACCGAAAAAGGTCTCAAAACCAGAGCATTTGTTTGACAATTTCCTACATCGGGAAACTATAACTTTATTTTGAGCTGTCAAAACATTCACCATGTTCCCTTGTAGAGACAGGTTAACCATATTTATTTCTCCGAAAAAATCTGCGAGGTACATAAGCTTTGCAATAAATATTTTGTCTGTTACTTTCACGTGAAGTTCTCTCTCTTTGGCTCTTTTGATCCTTTCCAGAAATAAGGCGATTTATTCTCTGAGTTCAAGTACCCGGAGCAATACTCTACCCCGCGATAACCAGCTTTCTTCCGTGAGAAACAGAAGCACGTCAAATTTGGCCGCAACTTCTTGGCATAGAACTTTTAAAAATTCTTGTGTTTGTCGTACTACCTCGGATATGAATGAAAATTTTTACAATGTCAGCGAATACGTTCATCAAATCAGGTGGAAGTGTGTTTACTGCAAAAGCATAACGATGTATAATGCAGTGGCTGAACGTGGCATGGGGAGCAACTGCCTTTACCAATGTTTGGAATCCTGAGCGAATCCCCATCATAGATGGTGCACCATCTGTGCAAACGCCGATCAACTTCGACCATTGGAGTTCGTTGCCCTCTATAAATTTTTCAAAGTTTGGAACACATCTTTTCTACGAGTAGTGGTGCTCAGTGATTCGGAAAATAAGAATTCCTCTTTTAATTGGTAATTTCTTATGTACTGAACATATACAAGCATTTGGGAACAAGATGCAACATCTGTTGACTCATCTAACTGAAGTGCAAAGTAAGGGCGGGACTTTATGTCTGTGAGCACTGTGTCCAAAATATCTATGCTCTTCTCTTCTATGCGGCTTTTGATAGTGTTGTTAGAAAGCAATATTTGGTTTATCTTACCCACGTGTTGCTCTCCAAGAACTAGCTTCACTGCGTCCAGCAAACAGGGTTTGATAAGTTCCTCACCTATGGTGTGAGGTTTTTTGTTCTCTGCAATGTGGAGAGCTATTCCATAAGAAGCCTCAAGGCCAGCTTCATTTGATTGCAAAAAAGTGCCAGTTAAATCCATGTACAAAGATTTTAGACTAGATTGTTTTCTTTTACAAAATTTGAGATCATTCTCCTTGAAGCCGGGATGACTTCTTTCAAGACGATCTTTTAATTTTCTTGGTTTCATACTCTCCGAACTAAGCACTTTATTACATAGCACACATTGAGGTTTTTCGATTCCGTGAACAATAATTTGAGTGAAACCCCGTTGGAGATAAGCTTCTTGGTATGACCGTTTTTTTTGTAGGTGACATGGTTTCTGAAATCAAGAGTGATATTAAAAAATATTTAAGACTTAATTATACTTGCGCCTTAAGCTAAATATACGATACTTATTTTATATATACCAATTTACTTGATAGGTGCCTTTTTCGAAACTTAATTCACGCACATAGCGTACTACTAGTTGGTCTGTCTCATCCGGCGTGAATTGAACGCGTCTGTATTCAATGTAATTGATTGCTCGACTGACTGAATGAACGAAGAAAACCAAAGCGTAGGCGCGCAGGGGTAAGTACATGCGCGGGCGAAAGCGAAGTGAGTGATTGCGTCGCACATCATACTAATTCTCGAAGCCGCGGGAAGTTTGACTGAATTGCGACGCCACCGTCCCGTTAATGCCCACTGTGTGGCACCGCACTAAATAACCTTAGCTAAACATCTTGCTCGTTGCCCCTCAGGAAAGACGGTTTTACCCCCAAAGGGGTAATTACCCCCAGGTTAGGAACCACTGGTTTAGAAGGTCTTAGTTATTGAGTAGTTGTTGATCCGTTGCAGAGTTGGGAAAATGCCACCAATTTTCAGTAAATTCTATGCCACTGCCAAAAACTTGGTTTTTACCAGAAAATACTGGGTTTTACCAGCAAATATAATTATGCAGGTGTGTAACAAGATTATAATATAACTATTTATTGCAAATGTGCTTTTATTAGTTAATATAAATTAAATAAATCAGCATGTCATTGTTTATTTTTATATTTCAAGTGGCTAGCATCAGAGTAAACCTGAGAAATTCTGAGAGTATTACGTTTCTAAAAAAGTCAGGGAAATTTGTGTGAGTTCAGGGAATTTAAATAGAATAATTTCAAATATATTTAATAAGAAAATTTATAGGCACTACTTCTGCCACATGCCATCTTATGAATTGTACTGTTACTTTTGTTTATTCCACCTTTATAGGCAGATTTATGAGCCTGGGGACAATTTTCTCATCAGTATGTTAAATTGTAACTACAGTATTAAAACACATATTTTCTTGGGTGATTTGTTTGGTTGCTGCAGCAAGCATCGACTTTGTGGGAAATATATTTTCAGTTGTAAGTGTAAGATTTTGCAAGTACATACGTAAAATATTTTCTTTAGTAAAATAATAATTCAAACACATTCAGTTAGTGTTTCTCATTGAATTGATACTGGTTTGTCTCTTGCATAATGACTTTCTCTTGCTCTTAGAACGCAAGTATTTAACTTGTCACTTTTTTCCATTTCCCATCTTTTTTCCTACCTACTCTTGATATTAGTTTTTTTATAAATATTTGTTTCTGCATAAGGAAGTTTTCCCTAAATGATGGCTATGTTATAAAAAATGTGTAATTTATTTTAGAAAAGACATTACAATAATTTAATTTTTTCCTGCATAAGGTAACTAGGGAAATGCAACAGGATACCTGGAAAAGTTAGAGATATGTCAGGGAATTTGCTATAAGGATACTGGTAGCCACCTGGTAATTTTTATACGTATATAGATCTATGTTTGAAAATTTTGCGAATGTAATTCTAAGAGAATTATTTTAGTACTGATAAAGGGAAGCTTGGTAATTTCCATGGTTAGTTGGGAAATTTAATGTTTGCGATTCCAAGTGGTCACACTGGATAGTGGATTACATTATAATAAAAAGTATCACATAACCTTCGTGTTAATTGTCTGTTAGCATGATATGCACTGTGTTAATGTACTTAGAAAATTAACTTTGCTTCCAGCAAAAGTGAGTTTTAAAATAGGGCCGGGTTTTGTTGGGAGAAAGGTGGACATTGTGTGGTCATATTTCGAAAGTGTAACAATTTGTGAAAGTGGAAATCAGTTGGAAAAACAAAGGTGCAAGGAATGCAAGACTTATGTTAGTTCAAAACCTCTAGTATGAATCTCATTGGTATGCATGTTCTATAAGTAAAAAAAGGATAACAAATACCTATACTTGATTATGATTATAATATGAATGCAGATGTTGAGGATATTGAATTAGCCTTGAATTCAATTTCTATTGGAAGAGAATCAACTGATAGTAATGCGATTGAATTCTATTAGCCTTCCAACTAAACTTCAACAAGCTTCCATTTTTATAATAAGAACCAAAATATGTATGATCTTTCTTCAAAGAAATTTGAAGTGATGGCTGCATCATCAAAATATGTTATTATTCCCGTCTCCAGCTCACCGGTGTAATAACTATAAAGTTATTTACGTAAAGTATTTATGGGAAGTGAATAGTGTTTAGGTTGACAGCACATTGAGGAAGTGAAGTAATCAGGCATCCGGCTCAGAGGCAGCGGAGAGTACAATGGCGGTTGTACGTGCGTGTATTACACACACGTGTAATCTGTAATAATGATTAGTAAATCATGTTATATTCTGTACCATATAAGAAGGCCACTTTTTGACAGCTCGGCGAAAGTAGCGCCACTGTTTACATCTGTTTACGTATCCTTCCGCCATCAGCTGGTCCGTCAAGTCGGGACTGTATTTTTTATCAACACGCTGTCAGCTAATCCACTTGCCATTGTACTGTAATGCTAAACAAATTTTAAGATATTTTAAGACCGATGTCTGTCTTAAAAATTAAGTAGGCTATAAAAGTAAAAATATAAGATGTTGCAAATAATTAAATATTTGCAGACTCTTTTTTAATTTGTCCGAGATAGTGAATTTGGGTTAACATTTGCGAGACGGTCTGTTGTATCTATTATCACACTTTGGACGTGACAGCTAATATATTCGAGTTGGAAATATGTGACATGAAATAACGCTAGAATTACTTAAAATCTTTTCACGCGTGTCCCACTTTCTATTGAAACAAGGAGATGGGTTTCAAGAGAACAATATGGCGTATAATTTACGTAGACGAACGATTACCGGCCGAATATAAATTACTTGGACTCCAAATCGTTGTACACGAAATATATGTTACTTTAAAAATTATGCAGAGCTTGTGGAAAAATATAACTACAGGCAGTCCTCTACTTTCGCGCATTCGACTTTCGTACAATTCGCGCTATCGTACATTGGTTTCTTAAACCATAAATTCAACTTTCGCGTGTTTGCTTCGTTCTTTTGTACATAACCTTTCGTACATAACCAAAAAAAATATCGCGCATGCCTCAACAAGAAACGTAAACATCAAAGATATGTGTATTGTTTATATTCTGTAGGTTTTGTCTTCGCAAATAATATTGCAGCAAAGTTGACTTATACTACGTAGAGACCTCTGGTGTGGATATACGGAACTATGTTTCCGATATAACTGAACAAATATGCAGTTGTATGTCTGATGTGTTACTACGCTATGGCGCTATGCCGCTCCTGTTTAGAACTTCCGTTGTTTTTATTATGGTTTTTAGTTTCCTTTGAGGTTAATTTTATATCCATTTTTTTTTTTTTTTTTGTTAATCTATTGGCGCACGTACATAATTATTACACCACGCAATGAATAACAAACGTAAAAACGAAAGTAATGAAGACTCGGTGTGTAAGAAACAAAGAAAACATGTTGTAAATAGTGTACAAACAAAATTAGACATTATCGCGCAATCGGAAAGTAGCAAATCACTTGCGGCTATAGGACGGTCTTTCAACCTGAGCCGATCCACTGTGCGTTCTATTGTAAAAAGTAAAGGAAATATAAGGGACTATGTTATAAATTCGGGAAATCTTTCTTCTAAAATAATTTCAAAACGGCGGGGTGTAGCGATGGAAGAGATGGAACGGTCTTTAAAAGTGTGGTTAGACGATCAACACCAGAAAAATATCCCTATCAGCCTTGCAATAATTCAATGCAAAGCTCTCAGTTTGTTTGAAGATTGGAAAAATTAGTCAAATGTTTGTGTGTGTAAAATGTGTCTTTTCAATTGTTTGAACTATTAGCTATATATTTAAACACTTTTAAATAACTTTGATGCATGATCTTGTTTTTTTGTGTGTAAATATATTGTTTTGAAAATTTTTTTTTTTTTGTTTAGTTAAGTTTTTTTCCCCATCTAGGAACGGAACCTCTTTTATCACATTAAAATAAGGGTTCTACTTTCATACATTTCAACTTTCATACACAAATTTAGGAACACATTGTGTATGAAAGTAGAGGACTGGCTGTATTGGCATCTGTTTGTAAATTCGTTATATATCGCGCAGGAAACCGGTTCATTTCTGGCTGGTAATACTTTGGAAAAGATATGACAGATGGCTCGCACAGCACGTCACGGCAAAGTTTCAGCAACCGTTATTTTGGTCAACGGATAGCGGCTTGTTTAAAGTTGATAGTTCTTATATTACGGGCTGGAAGTATATTTCGAATTTGTGCCGTTTCGTCTAATTATTAGAAAAAATAATTCAACAATATTATGCAATATTTCTGTATGCTTTTGGAATTAATATCAAGGACATGTTGAAAGCAAGTTTCGAGATGGATGATACAACGTGGAAAAAGCTTTCTGAAGTTAGCACAACTTCAGAAAACTTTTCCACGTCATATCGTTCTATTGTGCATTTCATTTTGAACACCTATACATTACTACATTATCACAAAGTTTAGTTTTAACACTAACAACCATTTTTTTGTGACCTCGTTAAATAAAATGTATTAATAAATCCAGGAACTCTTTATTATCGCGTATTTTCTGCTAGTATAATGTGAGTCGGAAGTGCACTCGGAATTGCCAACATAATTTTAACATTTGTACATTCGCGCATCAGCTGATACAGGATTTTGTAAATGGCACTTTGTTTGTTTCGTATACATCAAGTGGCCACTCACTGGCTGTCCGAATCTTGCTTTCTTATATGAGATGGACCATAAGATGTGTACAATGCATACAATAAAAGTGAGTGCTTTACATGCTTTAGTGTTAAGCAAATGTTATTTGACAACAAGAATGAAGAATGAAAGTGAGCCACCTTCTAAGAAGAAACAAAAAATGTGGACGAGAAAATGCTTATGATTTTCTTGTACATCTATAGTCGATGTACAACAGGTTACAAGACCTGCATACAAGGACAAAATATGATCAAAACTTGCATTGCCTTGCACGAAAAAAATAGGACAATGTTCTATCTTCTGATTTTGTTCAAGTTCAGCATCTCGCGCAAATTTTGCTATCAATTTTAGTAATATTTTCTGTGACTTCATTTCTTTTCTAGTTTCGAAAGGAAAATTGCAATATTGCAAATCAATTGGAGATTTTTTTGTCCCTCTGTCAGTATCCAGCACTGAAACCGTATGAAGATGATAATGTTAAAAGCTGTAAAGAAGCTGTAACGCCATATCATCATCTAGCATACCTGGGCGTACAAATTTACCAGCGTCATTTGAGAGGAAGAAGAAGCCAAAGTGTGTGCGTCACTTTTAAAATCACATTCTTTTTAAGTTACCCCGATTGGTTTTGAAGCAGAGTCCAGCGCTTTCTTACAATATTTCTTTCTCTGGTACTGCAAAGGCAATGGACCCCTTGGTGTAAAGTTAAATAACAGAATTAATATATTGGCAACAAATTCACGTCATTCATCGTTCACCAGTTCGGGTGCCCAATAAGCTCAGCTTCTATTGAGAGAGTATTTTCCATCTTCTCATTTATACAGAGCCAACTTAGGAATAGGCTTGGACTGGCTACTGCCAGCAAATTGGTAACATGTTACTAAAGCAATCACCACAGTGACAAAAATGAAACCTTTTGGAGATTGTAGTTATTTTTGACAAAATGGTTATTTTTGGCCTGATTTATGTAATTAGGAAGATAGTTGCAATGAATAACTAATATTAATTATAAGTACAATAACCTAGGCATTAGGAGTCTGGTACTACAAATTTTATTTGCAATTTGTAATGACTCCTATTATAGTTAAATAATCATGTATTCCATTCACGAGAGGGGCTAGTGTTGCCGAGGCCACTAATTACCTTCTGAAATGTTATATTTTTTGATTGAAAATAGGATCTTCATATTATTTCAGAAATAATTAATAATTTTACTACGCATGCCATTTTAGATTTTTTTTTTGAAATTTTGTTGACAAGAATACACATTAATATATTGCACATCTTCTGGAACGTCTTTGTTGTGTTATGCTTTCAGTAAAACATTGGTATTTTCTTAGTGCTATCCCTGTCTCTAGTTTTTGAGTTGTGTAGTGTTGTGTTATACTACCTGTACACATTTTCACACCTCTGTGGTTCACATACAAATTATCTACCTTATCTCCTCCTTAAATTACGTAATGCACCGACAGCAATGAAAGTGAGGCTATCTGCAACTCACGCATTCATCTCCTTACCTTTGTACTACTCTTTCATACAATTACTGCCATGAGCAACATGCGGCCATTTACGCATTATTGTCTCACCTACACTTTTTTTTAAATTTTTCTTTTTTTCAAATGTTTAGATATAAATTTTATAATGATACAATTTGCAAATTAAAAGTATATTTAGTTCATAAAATTTAAAAGCCCAGTATTGTGAAGCAGTGTACTTTCTGTTGCAGGGATACAATTATTCTTCCTTGGAGACAAGTTGTGCAGAAGGATCACAGGGAACTGAAGTAGAGTATTGCAGTGAAGAAAGTGACAGAGTGAAGAGTGAGTGTGCACTTGAAAATGTCAACATTGCAGAAACAACTTTGCCTGCAGGTGTTTTTAAGTGCAAGTTGTGCAGTGCAGTTTCAGCAGATTGCAAATGCTGGCAACATAGTGAACCTGTGTGCTTGTCCGACAAGTGTGAAGATAACCTATCAGTTCCTCCAACACAAAGGCTGTGTGTTGTTCCGTCATTAACTCACCAGCGCAGTAACAAGTATACTTGTGATTACTGTGGCAAATCCTTTGATCTGAAAAGTGTTCTTATTGTGCACATTAGAACTCATACTAGGAAGGATTTATATAGTTGTGAAATATGTAGCAAATCATTCAATCGGAAATATACTCTTATTAGGCACAACACAACTCACTTTGAGGAGCGACCCTTCAGTTGCGAACTATGTAGTAAATCATTTAGTGACATATCTAACCTTATTAGGCACAGCAGAACTCACTCTGGGGAGCTTTCCTTCAGTTGTAATCTATGTAGTAAATCATTTTGTTACAAATCTTATCTTATTGCACACAACAGAACTCACTCTGGGGAGCGTCCCTTCAGTTGTGAACTATGTTGTAAATCATTTAGTTACAAATCTGATCTTATTGCACACAACAGAACTCATTCTGGGGAGCGTCCCTTCAGTTGTGAACTATGTAGTAAATCATTTAATAGAAAATCTAATCTTACTACGCACACTAGAACTCACTCTGGGGAGCAACCCTTCAGTTGTAAACTATGTAGTAAATCGTTTAGAGACCAATCTAATCTTATTGGACACAACAGAACTCACTCTGGGGAGCGTTCCTTCAGTTGTGAACTATGTAGTAAATCATTTAGTGTCAAATCTGATCTTATTAGGCACATCAGAACTCACTCTGGGGAGCGTCCGTACAGTTGTGAACTATGTAGTAAATCATTTAATGAGAAATGTCATCTTACTAGGCACAGCAGAACACACTCTGTGTAGTCTCTCTTTAGTTGTGATATATGTGCTTATATCGTAGGATTCTTCATTAAATTTCTATTAAAGTAAAGAAAAATGTTTTAGTAATTTTAATTGCTTTAGTCTAATAACGGAACAGCCTGCAAGTCATGTTATCTACTTACACATGGAATCCTCGTTGGTATTGCATCCGTTTCATACCGACATCTCGTTCGTAACGACACTTTTTTGGCAGTCATGAAAAATAGAAATAAACTTGGCCAATAAATATTAAAAACTAAAATGTATTAAAAAAATTATGAAATGTGAAAAATTACAAAAAACAACACGGGTTGTATGGACTCTACCCTCGCATAATGCTTTGCATAGTGAAAATGAAAAAAAAAAAGTTTGGAAATTATTTTTGATTTACCATTACTAGCACGCAGCGAGCGAACAAGGTTACTGACTCAACAAGTGTTCTACAGCGCTGCCTCTGCTGGTGCAGTTCTCTTTCTTGCGCTGTACATGTCTGAGAGATCTATATGTGTAGCACAGCAAATTCCACGCCCCACTCCGTGGCAGCAGCGCCAGCCAATGTTGACACTGATGCATGCTGCAGTTGGCAAACAATCAGAACTCCGCCTGTGTGCAAACAAACAGAACTTTGCCTGTTATTGTGTGTGTGTGTCTAATATATATATATATATGGACAGTAGTCAGACGAGCCGGCAGTGACTTATTCAGGTGCTGATAGGTCTGCATGGGTATCTGGAGCCATGTCTGCTTTGTATCACACAACTGGTGATGGTTCCATGGCGAATGAGACAGACTGCAAACATGATTGAGGTGGTCCCACAAAAGTTCAATTGGATTAAGATTGGGGCTGCTTGGGGGCCAAGGAAGAACTTTGAAGTATTCATTGTGCTCTTTCAGCTCCGTGCAGACACTTGCAGTCGGGTGGTAAGGCACATTATTGTGCTGGAAGATCCCATCCTCCCGATGAAAGACAATCATCATGTACGGGCGGACATGATCACAGAGGATGGATTCATAACCAAATTGATCAAGATTGCCTTCCACACGGAGGACGGGTCGTAGAGAATACCACGAGAACATTGCCTGGATCATAACACTGCCCCCACAGCTTTGTGTTCGTCCAGCAATGAATGCAGGGTGTCTGTTCTCAGACGTTTCTCACCTGTCACGCAGAAGTCCATTCATTCAATGCAGCTGAAAACATGACTTGTAGGAGAAGGTTACCTGTCGCCAATCAGCAGCGGTCGAGTCGCCATACAGTCAAGCAAATTCCTGTCGTTTTCGTTGATGCACTTGTGTAAGCATGGGTGTAGTCAGCCTCAGTCTTCCCCGGAATCCAATTCACAGAAGTGTTCGCTGAACTGCTATGGCGGACATGTGTCTGGATGTCCCCTTGTTCATTTGGACGGTGAGCTGTTCCACTGTAGCCTGTCGTTTCGCCTTCACGGACCTGAGTAGTCGACGTTTACCTCAAAAATAAACGGCGCATGGAGCTCTGCAGTTTCCATGACGGTTATTCCCAATGGTGCCATTCGTCCACTCACGATACGTATTTACCACAAAGGAAAGTGAATAGTTAACAAACCTCACTGTTTCAGGAAAATCCCCCCCCCCTCCACCTTTTCTAAAAGCATCCCTTTTTGCAACTCTGTTAAATCGCTTCCATTGCCCATGACAGCAGGAAACGCACAGTGTACAGCCAGTCTGTCGGTCACATTATATACCTGCTTCACCAGCCCACGTCACGGGCCATATGTCATGGTCTACACGCCGCAGGTGGCACTTTGTGCAGCTGGTCGTAATAATGTGATTTGACTGTGTATATAAAACCTCAGCGTGGCTGTTCAACTCGTCCTGGTCCTGTTAATATTATTGCTGAGGGGTTCGAATGTTGTTACTTACATTTGTGACTGTCTATTGTTGTAATAAGTCGTGTTTTTTGCTTTATTTGCTGACTGCGATTTAAATTTCTATTTTTGGCACTTTTTTTTTTTAAAGCTTTATTTTAATGTACTTGTAGACATATGCTATTTTTTAAACATTTTTTTTTTGCATTTGGATTCTAAGAAATGGAAGCAAGAGGCAGGCCATTACACAAGAGATGGATGCAGGCATGCACTCGCAATGTTTTTATAAACGACTTCTCTCTCCTTTCCATGTCTCATTAAAAGGAAAATGCTTGATTTAATAATGCCTCTGCCATGTTTTATAAAGTTATTAGAGAAAATTTCTACAGTTCACAAGTGTTTCCAAATGGCATATTCCCTCGTTTTACGTGTCATTATAGGTGGGAAATATGTTATGCCGCTGCACTGTGTTAACCAAAGCTGATGAAAACAAGTGTTCTCTCTCGCAATGCATAGTAATTTCCAGTTGCAATACAACTTACTTTATCACCTAACTTTATTAATGCCAAACTGTAGGGGCATAGGAAAAAAGGTATTATATAATGATTGGTAAGTGGTGATGTTTTGTGTTTGATTAATTGTTTACGTGTTGTAATGTTTGAAATGCTATTGTGTTGTTAATAGGCCTGCTACACATTAGAGCCACTTTTGGCTTAGGTTATTCCTATCAAATATATGTTGCATGTGCTAGAAATATACACAGTTTTAAAGAGAAAATGTTTACTGTTGAAATATTATTATTTTATTAACGTAAAACTTTTCATTTCTTTGCGGGAAGTGTAAACACGGGCCGTATCGCCGCTGTTTTTGTTAGGCATATGAGCAGCGATGCTTTCTGCTATTTAGTTAATTTCAGCCCGCTCAATTGTATTTTCTGCGTAAAGGAGGTACCGATTTGCACTGAATACATCACCCTATTAAAAAGTTTATATTTAATCAATGAAAACAATATGGAATGTATAATTTCTTCACGGTAAATATAAAACTTTGGCTGTATTGCCGCTATATACAGAATGTTGCTGTCTGCTTTTCTTTAAATTTAGCTGTCTCCGTTGTCTTTTCTGCATAACTGGCGACCAGTTTTTCTCAAAATATGTTAAGCTATTAAGTTAATTTATATATAATTAATGTAAACGATATAAAATGTGATTTCTTAGCGAGAAATGTGAACATGGGCTGTATTGCATCTTGTTTTAAGCATATCTGTGGCGTTTGGGCTTTTTTTTCGTTAATTTTAAAACTCTCAGAAGGCTACTACATAACTTGGATATATTTTTACCTGGAATACATTAACTTAATGCATAAATTTTAGGGATGAGAACCAAGTAGTTGTTGTTAACATAAAACCGGTTCAGAGTCAAACCTCAAGAACCGGTATAAATTGGAACCAAAGCACCAAACCGACCCATCCCTAATAAATTTCCATTTAATCAATAAAAGTGTTTTATTTTATCTGTTAGAGACATGTGAACATGACTCCCTGTAACCATTTAGAAAATATATTTTTTGACGCTATTATCATGTTTAGGAGTCCACTTGGGTAGAATGTGTAGCCGTTTCAATTCATAATTCTAAAATTATTGTTTTAAATTTTTTCACAATTTTAAATATATCGTTTTTTCAGCATAGATGTGTTTTTTCGGAAAATTTGTTTTACATTATTAGTGAGTAAATGGTTTTATAAAGTAGATTAAATAATTTTACTAGAAATAGAATACCGCATTCTCCATTGGCTTAAGGAAATCTCGTTAAATGTGTTATGTTGCAATATACATTTTGGACATAGGCTTAGACTGTTTTGATCTGCAGCATATCATAGCACATTGCTTGAAAGGTAGTAGAGTAAGGAGACTGTGCCCTTGGAAATATCTTGTGTGGCAGCTTGATAGACATACCTGCATGAGGGCGACCACACAAACCTGAGTACAGAATTGGCTATTCTGATGCGCGAATTGCAAGGAACGCACATGTTTCAAGTGTTGGCGTTGCAATGAGGTAATAACACGGGCTGTTGATTCAGTGTGAAAGGAAATGTGAAGTTTGTGTTACCCAAGTGCACCACTTGAAAAAAAGTGGAAGCTGATAATATCTTTTGAATTTCTGGGGGGAGATGGGGATGTAAAGCAAAAATATAAGTATTTTTAACATATTAGGTGAAATTATAAATTTGTCTTTTACTCTTAATTTTGAATAATTGAAGACTTAGTTAAACTGGGTTTAATTGCCAAAACATCAATTACACATAGGACAAATCAAATAATGAGTGCTATGTTATTATATATACTGTACATATAAATAGGTGACACTGAATATTGTAAACATTATTATGTTTAGAAATAAAGTATTTATGAACACTTAAAAATTGTGAATGATTTTATTAGAATTTAGCCAGTTTTTGCAATAGGCTTATTTTGC
The DNA here is from genome assembly GCA_002778355.1 of Clitarchus hookeri. Classification (NCBI taxonomy): domain Eukaryota; kingdom Metazoa; phylum Arthropoda; class Insecta; order Phasmatodea; family Phasmatidae; genus Clitarchus; species Clitarchus hookeri. The sequence goes on along the minus strand of NQII01001490.1, from coordinate 414,690 downwards.
ACAACAAGTGTGTGAAAATCTGTACTTAACCAGTTTGTGTGTTACATTATTAAGGAGTGTGGATGACAGCTGGCATAAACTTATGGCTATTTCTCAGAATAAAAGATATTATTTATTCTTCACCTGAGAGGAAACCGTATTTTGTACATGTACCTAAATGTGCCCGCCTTGTTTTGGAACCAGACCGTAACACTGTCTTGCTCGTGCTTAGTCGACACAAGATAATTTGTAGCACAGCTACCTTACCCCACCTTGTGTTGACTAGCGTCTAGCCCTAGTACGGAGATGGACTTTGAACAATTGTTACAGTTTTTCTTTTTTTTCGTGTAAAACTTTAGTTGAGATTGTAGTTGTGCTATTACCAGTAGTTGCAAAAGGTAAATGGTTCACAAATAAGGTTGTAAAGAAACGTCTTCGATTGTTAAGGCATATTTATTATATTAAAGCCGCACAAGGTTAGGCGCCATCTTGTAACGTTTCGCCGCTTACACTGCCGACTGTTTACTTGCCACGGCTTGCTCAAGGTAGAATACACGAGACTCAGTACCATTGGATGTTAGTTAATTATGAAAGAAAGTTCAAGTTCCAAGTTATATATATATATATATATATATATATATCTATTTAACTATTGCAGTTCACAGTTCACATAAGTCCAATTTGCAGAGTACGAACCTTGCAGATAAACATAAAAGTACAGCAAACAGCGCCACAGTGGTTTAACTGGCCCGAAGAATAATTAATTACTGCTACCTCCCACACCGGCTGAGAAATGAAATAAAAGTCTAGTTGCCGATGTGGGGGTTACCGTCCTGGCCGAACGCGGCCTAGGCTATCATACTTTTGACTACTGCCCTCACGGGCGACGTGAAGTGAAGTAACTCTGACGACTGCTCTAACAAGACTTGCTCTCACGACTGCTCTCTGACTGCAGAAGACTGCTCTCCGGCTGTTCTAAGAAGACGACTTCAATAATACTACTCTCTCTCGAAGGCACCAGCCAGACGCCTATATGCTGCCTATCGCACCCCCCTCTCCTGTGATAAGGGCCTGGCATCCGACAGCAGCGTGAGAACTGGCTGTGTCCCACGCTCACCCTGTCATCGATACTGCTGCGCCCGTTGATATCGTAACTGCGTGGCAGGAAACTAATCTAATTAATGCTGACGCTTCATGTTTGAAATGAAACACTACCGGACTCCTGATAAACGTTAACAGCAAACACGGGAAACGAGCCAACACGGCTTTACTGAAAACCCGATAAAAATATTACGAAACTTTCCCAAGCTTCATACATACGAAAGAATTCTACACCCAAGTCCCGAAAATTTAAGTATATTGCGTCATTACAAGGTTGTTGTGTATAATATTTAGTGTACAGTCTTTTTTATATTGACTTATTAAAGTATTTAATGGAAGTATTAATTGCAAACCAATTAACAGTTTGACGGCAAGAGCGTGTGATGTCGGTTAGCGTACAGTGCAATGGATATGTAAGGAAGAGGAGAGAGCAGCATTACATCCGCGTCAAAGGAAATATTAGTGTTTATTAGATAAAAATGGTTAGCAAATGAGTTCCACATTTTGATGGCTTGAGCAAAGACATTCTCCAGAGTAAGGTGTGAGAATTATAAGTTAAGGTGTTAAGAAAGTTGTGTTTTGATTTCTTTATTGTATAGATTTGGTTTGCAGGGTATGACTAGTAACTCTGTTAGTGGACTGTTACAAATGTGTATTTTCCTCAGTGACCATAATAGTCCGGCACCTTCTAATGCTTATATTTGTCAAACTGATGTTCGGGATGTTTTCATGTAAAAAAGTAAAATTTGAATTAGGTGATGAAATATGGTTGGTTCATAAATTGGTTGGAAGTTGTGGAGTTATTCATGTTTAAGGTCGTGTACAGCTTGTATATAATGCATAGGTTATAATAAAGTTTGTTTGAACATAATCGGTTCAGTGGTTTTCATTTTAGGCTAACAGAACCACAATTTCTTTTAAGCTTGGGCGACCTTACCCAATTTTATTTACAACCTGCCAACAAAGTGTGAAAGGACAGTTTTAACTATCGTGGAAAAGTTAGAAATAATAATTTAAAAAATGGTTGTGCATGGTGTGTTATAAACAAAATCAACAATTCTGGTACCAAACAAAACCAATTTGAAGACTTTTTCAAGAAAGGCAGGGTTTATCATTTCTTACATTTTTTTATATCAAGTGTTTAAATGTATACAAAAAACTTAATATTTCAGAATTTTTAACGTGGGTGCATGCATGCATGCATGTGTGTGTGTCAATAAAATAAAAAGAAGCTCCTAGTAATTAAAGTTGTATATAAATCTAAGATGTTTCAACCCAGCCTATTGAGACTTAATGAGAAAGCAGCCTGCACTTATTGATAGGGTTGAGTGCTTACGTTTTTGTAAAATTCATTATGGTTCTTACAAACTTTGGACAGAATGAATCTAGATTTAAAAAAAAATGTTTTCTCTTTGTTTTTTAAAAGTTATCCTTAGGTTCTGCATTTATATTGTTAGGTTTATTTCTTTAATGGGGAGTGTACTGTATTGTTTAAATGCTACGTTGCCTCATTCAAAGTTTCGTTATTGTCTTTACTACATTGCATTCTAAACTTGCAACTCACTCTGCCATCTCAAGGATGGGTTTGTACGCACGTTGAGTAAGCGACACACACACCCCCTCCCCCCTATCTTTCTCCCCCTCCCAGCTCTCTCCATTGTCTGCCTGCCTGCCTGCCTGCCTGCCTGCCTGCCTGCCTGGCACTAATGCAGGTTATCTGTGTATACTCGATGCGCAGTGAATTACACTACACTCGGTGCAACATAATTATCAGATAGCGAGTGTACTGCACTTCATTGCAGAAGTAACAATTATAAGAGGACAACACTTGTAAATGTAAATATGTTTTAGGTTTTGTTTATTTTTAAGGAAAAAACTTTGTTTAATAAAGTAAGTAATTATCGCTGAATTCTAAATTTTGATGAAAGTGTTGTGTTATGGATGTTTTGTGTGTTCGGTACCAATTATATGCAGAAATTATAGATTTCTGGGAAATTGTAATATTTTTAGTTTTCAAAACTAGGCAGCTCTGGAAACACGAGTCAACAGTTAGAAACTTAATGTCTAATTATTTAACTTGTTTTATACATCAAAATAAACATGCATAAGAACCTATGTAAATGAGAGAAGTACCAGAAGGTCCATGGTTAGCTGTTGAAACATATCTTTTTGCCTTGTTTAGTGAGATCTATATCATAGGTGTAGAGGTAGGGGGGTTGATTGACGTGTGTAGTAAAGAAACCATCAATGAATTAAAATAATTTTTTTTTCAGATATGGGGTTTCCTGACAAAGTATTTAGTGACAATGGTCCACAGTTAGCTAATGCTAAATTTAAACAATTAGCTGAAGAATGGTAGTTCAAAAATATCACCTCCAGTTTACAATCCTGCAGTCTAACTGGTTTGTTGAAAGACACACGCAAACAGTAAAACTAGTGATAAAAAAACGCAATGGTAGAAAACAAATATGTCAAGCTAGCAATGCTGGAATTAAATAATACCTCAGTAGAGTAAAACTGGAAGTCACCAGCACAAGCGATGCTTGGTAGACGACCAATAGTTTGTCGACAGCCGGCAAACCTGAGACTAACATTTACAGGGAAGTACAGAAAGGCAGACATTGAGGAGGGCATCAACACAAAGTGAAGAGTACAGAACTTAGAGGTGTGTCTGAACTCAGTGCAAGTGAACGTCAGTTGTGGATAAGAGATGCGTCAACCATGAGCCACCCTGCAACTCCTCTCATAACGAGAAGTGGATGTATTGTACATTGACAAGTACCTAGAAGACTATAAAAAAAAAAAGGGAGTTGTAATACATTTTTTAAATGTAAAGTAGTTATGATTGTACATATAACAAAATGACATTGAACATATACACATTGTATATCTTTATTATGTTTTGAAATAAAATATTTATGAACACTTAAAAATTAAAAACATTGTGCCGTTACCATTTCTGTAAATAGAGGATTGTGAACCATGACCTATATAAATATCATCCTTGTAACATATATAGAATTAATTATTTTGCTTTTATTTCATTTCAATTTCCTAATTGCGATTCCACCCGCTCTGCACAACTTCCTGCATTTCCCCTAACTTCCCCTCCCACCAACCCTACTACCAAATCTGCCTAAATAAGTGCAAAATCTGTAAAAAGACTAAAGTCGGTGTCGAGCATTTGAGGGATCAACATCTCGTCTTCAAGAGCTAAAGGAAGAAGAAACAAGAATAAAGATGAAAAGGTAACGATATATAATAAATATAAAATATTAAATTATATAAATATATTTAATCTATTCACATCGTAGGTGATTATACCACTTTATTCCAACTCGCAACGTTTATGCCAACACATTCAAAGTTCTTTTTCCTTTCAATCATAGACCTAACATACTTTGTTAATCTCTTGACCATTTAAGGAGGAGTAATGAATCATTACTCCTTTAGAATTGCTGGTTCAATTCTTATTTCTTCATCTTTTTTGGGCAAGTCGATTTTGTATTGACTTTCTCAAAGATGGAAGCACATTTCCATAGACCCAATCGGTAAACCTTTCAGCAACGGGTAGTTTCTAGCATGTTACCAGAGCATATAGGCCCAGATCAGAGACAAAGAAGCTATGTGGTTGCCAGTTGGAAGGTATGTTAAGGGTGTGTTGTTGAAGCACAGCCTTTATATCCGCCCATGTTCTCTTCCATTTCAGCTTGACCAATTCTAATTTTTTTTTTTTTTTTTTGTGGTTGATCATACCCGAAAAATGATGCAATATCTTACCCTTTGAACAGAAATTGTTATGTAACGGTCAACCAGTCAGCACGAAAATCTAACAGTGAAATTTTGGAAATTCGAAAGCTTAAAAGACTGATTCTCCAACGACATTGCAGGTGTAATGGTTGTACGAAATTAAGTTCAGCTGCTTATATATAGATAAAAAATTATAGTTATAAAAAAATTAAGTTAAAAATGTAATATGCACAGAGGTGACAAAAGTCATGGGATAGCAATATGCAAATATACAGATGGCAGTAGTATCGCATACACAATGTATAAACGGGCAGTGCATTGGTTGGGCTTTCATTTGTAGTCAAGTGATTCATGTATAAAGGTTTCTGACGTGATTATGGCCACAAAACGGGAATTAACAGACTTTGAACGCGGAATGTTAGTTGGAACTAAACGTATGGGACATTCCATTTCGGAAATGGTTGGGGAATTCAACATTCCAAGATCCACAGTGTCAAGAGAGTGCCGAGAATACCTAATTTCAAGCTTAACCTCCCGCCATGGACAACGCAGTGGCCGACCGCCTTCACTTAATGACCGAGACCAACGACGTGTTGGCAGAATGGTCAGTGTCAACGGACAAGCAACACTGCATAAAACAACCGCAGGAATCAATGTGGGACGTACGACGGACGTGTCTGTTAGGACAGTGCGGCGAACTTTGGCTGTACTGGGCTATGCCAGCAGAATGACGTGCGCCAGGTACATCCCTTGTCGAAGGGAGACTTTGGGCGCTCGGTGTTCCTCGAGTTGTGAATGTGCCGGGCGCCAGCTCAAGGTTGAGCAATGAGATAGGGTCGTGGTTTCTCACCCTAGGGACTCGAGGTCCACACCGTCAGATAGTAGGAAAATGCGAGCTGTATGGCCGCTGCGCACGCCTGGATTAATGAACGCACTAGTTTATATGCAAGATGATTATTTTATTCAACACTTTAACAGAAGCAGACACGTGGTGACCGCGTGGTCGTACAAACACACTGAATGGCTTATGATTAATTAAGGCGTGTGACGCTGCTCTCGCCTCGGTGCGATATAACATAAAAATACAAGTTATTTCGTGGATGATGTGATAATGCGATTACTGAGTGAGGTTGCAGCCTCAGAGGCTAGTACCAAGGTTCTTGTGAAACGAGAGACTTACCACATCCGCCTGCATTGAAGTGGTGAAGCCTACTAGACGGAGTTTTTTTTCTAACCTACTCTAAAACTAAGTGTTATATATAAGTCCGCGATAGGAACAGGATTATTGCGTCTCAGGGCTAGCCCCTTACGCTTACAAGGGTAGGAAAAACATGCAGGGAGGCGTGCATCGCGGCAAAGAGGGATTGGGTTTCCCATGGCCGAGTTAGGCCATGAAAAACCTCCCTAATGCACTTATAGTTAACTAACTACATCTAGAAGAGAAAGGGAAAAACCGGCACAGACACCGTAAAAACCCTTTCGACAGGAAAGAATTAAAAATTATTACATGCATTATGAGAAAATGCTACAGGAGAAAGATAGGTGGGTACCATGATCTTTATTAATGGGAGAGGAGAAACTAGTAGAGAGGTGGCTGGGGTCTCCTTTTCTTATTTTGCGCTGGTTTAACCAGAGTGATGTGGAACATCACTCTCCGGTGGGGGGGAGAGCGCAACTGGGCTACTACCCCCCCAACCCCCCGAATAACCAGTGGAACCTGAAAACTTAAAAGTAAAACTGAATTAGTTGTCAGGAGTGCCAGCGGAGCTGGCACAAGCTGACTTTTGCTAATCCACGACAAGATGGTAGTTGCCTGGAAGAAAAGATAGTTAATCTAAAAACCTATTACAAAATTTAATCCACGATGATATTTATATTCCTACTCCTACAAACTAATTTATTAATAATTTAATTATTATTTAATATTAATACTAAGTAGCCCCTGACCCCTACCCCGACAGGCATGTGTCCCTGACCTGAAATTAGACTGAGAACCGCGTCGGCTCGCACTACCTAAGCGCTGCTGACACCTAGCGGTGACAAGATGAAACACAAATACGACTTAAAAATGCTAATGAGATATAAAAATGATATATCTTAGATTAACATAATCAAACACAATTACCCTATACAATTTACATAATAAAACACAATTACCCTTGCACAAATACACAACAAATCAGGGTTATATTAATATTAAAAATAAGTATTGCAGCAGACACAGTGTTGCCAACTTAATAATGTCACATGTCCCTGGCTGGCTAGGTATGTGATGACTGTCTTGACACACGATAAATATGGTACACATAAATACTGAATAAATACATATAACCCTAAATAACTGTACTGATGCGCTCCAATCAATAAATAATAATGATTAGATGGTTAAGCTCTGAATAATTACTGACACTGGTTAAATTAATGACACGGTGCACTATCACACATGGACAAATACACTTGATAGATACTGAATACACTATCACTCTTGCACACATGCCCGCTGGTGTAGTGCATCTGGAGTGAAGGAACCTATGGCGGCAGTCACAGTTGGCACAAAGGGACCAGTGAACGCCTGGTTCATGTCAAGAAGACCGACTCGAGTGCCTTTACTAACAGCACGACATCGCCTTCAGCGCCTCTCCTGGACTTGTGACCATATCGGTTGGACCCTAGATTACTGGAAAACCGTATCTGGTAAGAGCTGATGGTAGGGTTCGAGTGTGGCGCAGACCCCACGAATCCATGGACCCAAATTGTCAACAAGGAACTGTGCAAGCTGGTGGTGGCTCCATAATGGTGTGGGCTGTTTTTACATGGAATGGACTGGGTCCTCTGGTCCAACTGAAACGATCATTGACTGGAAAGGGTTATGTTCAGCTACTTGGAAACCACTTGCAGCCATTCATGGACTTCATGTACCGAAACAACGATGGATTTTTTATGGATGACAATGCGCCATGTCACCGGGCAACAACTATTCGTGATTGGTTTGAAGAACATTCTGGACAATTCCAGCGAATAATTTGGCCACCAAGATCGCACGACATGAATCCCATCGAACATTATGGCACATAATCGAGAAGACACTGTGTGCACAAACTCCTGCACCGGCAACACTTTCGCAATTATGGACGTCTATAGAGGCAGCATGACTCAATATTTCTGCCGGGGACTTCCAACGACTTGTTGAGTCCATGCCACGTCGAGTTGCTGCACTTCGCTGAGCAAAAGGAGGTCCGACAAGATATTAGAAGGTATCCCATGACTTTTGTCACCCCAGTGTATGTTTTTTTAGGGGCCTCGAACCCTTGCATTGTTATGGTCATAGAAATGTGAAAAATGTGTGTTTTATTTTCGGTTTTGCACGCAAACTACATTTTTTTGGATGATTTTGGTAATGTTATTATATTGCACATGAACATACTTTTTGCGGCGATTCCATGCTGTCTAAAATGCACACAATAATATTATCTGCACATATATCACTTTTGATTCCTCAAGCCAGTCTTTCGTGCATTTCATGCCTGTACAATTCTTTGATATTTGGATCTTTATCATTGAAGCTTTTAAGGGATTTGATGAGAGTTCGATGCTGACATCGCGTGAAGGTGATTTTTTGGTTTCCTTCGTCCACAATGTGCATGCATTGTGTGTATCAAATCATCGGATTTGGGTTTGACGATCATGACCTAGGCAATGTCGGCGAAGCGATTAGAGAGTACCATGGCATCTTGGCTTGCAACTATCAATTCTTCATTTGTGGATATCGGTGCTTTGTTCGCAGATATCAATGCTTTGTTCACTTCTTGTAAGTCGCCTTTCATTTTTTTTTTTGCCAACTCAATTTTATATTGACTGTACTTTCTTAAAGAAGACAGCACTTCTTTATAGACCCAATCAGTGAACCTTTCGACATCGGGTGGTTTCGAACGCATCCAGGCATATAGGCCTGATTCAGATACGATCCTATGTGGTTGCCAGTTGGATGGTATGTGAAGGGGGCCTGTAAATGAGGCCCCTTCAAATCCAACCATGTTTTTTTCCATTTATGTTTTCCCCTAAAATCGCGCTGCATGGTTGTTCATACCAAAGAAACAATGCTATATCTTTCCCCTTTAACCAAAATTGTTCGATTCTATTACGGTCGACTAGCACAAATTCTGGAAATTTGACAACTGAGAATACTGCTCAACCAACGACATTGCAAGTGTATATGTTTTACCAAATGATCCAGCTGCGATTAGAGACCAAGGGCAAACAGGGTCAGGACGTGATGACGACGCGACGAATAACATGCTACACCATTGTTCGGTGCGAAACACCTATAGTGGCAGTTATGGTTGTTTCTCTGCCATCATTACCCCAACTCCTATGCAAGTGCCGTTGGCCATGTTGATAACGGAGCACTAGCAGCAGTCAGCAGAGCGAGGGTGAGGTCACTCCCCTCCTGCACCTTCAAAGCGTAAACACCCGCATGCAGGGGCTACCTGCAACACCGCCCTCGATTACATTGCAAGCAACACATTGCACAGGCTCCCTCATCAGTCAACACCATGCCAAGGCAGTTCCAGAAGGAGACACATCGGCACACCACTATGTCGCGGTGCCTTTGGGAAGACCTCATCACCAGTCAAGAACTGCCACAGCATTAGCCACACTTCAGGGCGCGAAGACAATGCTCTGGAAGGTAACCAAGACAGATCGTGCCATACTGCGGGGAGCACACTGCCCCGTGTCTCAACACCCATCCACACGGCGGCTGTGCCCCCGCCCACGGCGGAAGGCAAAGGTGTTCTGCTGAGCATCCACATCAGTATATCAAGGTGCAAAAGCAGTCTCCCAAGGCCCGATCTGGGGGGATTTGATGTGAACCTCTTTTCCGCCTAAGCCTGTTTTTTACCTCGTCAAAATAAGCAGGTACTGTGTACTACAAATATGATATCCTGCGCATATCAAGTCCATCAACCTTGCATTACACAACATTCAAGCAATCAGATTGCAAGTTCGTGCATCGTGACCCACCGTAACCAGTGCGCTAACAAGTGAAACTGGAAATTGTATCAATTGCATTTCCGCCGGAGTAGCGAATTTCACCACGGCACAGCATAAATTCGAACATCAATCAATAAATCCCTTAAAGAATGAAATATTACATGTATAATTGAATACCGGACATTGGTCGTTTCATGTAAAGTGACTTATCCGTCTCAAAAACACGTAGTGAACAAATTCAGAATTTGCATGTTAGTTTGTGGAAACGTGAAAATTAATCAAGAAAGTAGGTGCGCAATTCACCTGTTAATGAATGTGATGTGTTAACCATGTGAAAGTGGAATTCATAACAACTAAAAACTTGATATAAATAGTGCATCAACATCACAGGTAGTGGGCTCTAGCCGCGACTTTGACGTCATCATACTGCCTCTTCGTACAAGTCTGGCAGCCGAAAATTAAATTCAATTAAAGAACATACTAAGTGATCAATCAACATCAATGGGTAAGACATGCTATAATTAGAATAACATATTTTCTGGAACTATCGAAATTCTTACCAAACATATTTTTGAATCGCCATTCATATTTGAGTGCACCCATCTGGTGCATTGGCACTTCCGTAAATAAAAAACCGTGTTACTTTGTATTGTGTACAATGTAATATGTTAGTTGTGTCTTAGTTATAAGTTTTAAGTGCCACATTATTTATGCTCCTTGTTTTACGCGCCACCTGATCTTGAAGTACTGATCGGCCGGCGCAACACTTTTCAGTCATCAGTGGTTTTACAGGTGAGGTAGGCGTCTTGTTGCTTAGGGTACTTTAACTATTGTGTAGCTGATTTAGTTTGCAATAGTTCAGTAAGTACTTAAACCTACATTTATAGCACCGAGTCGTGCCCTCCCCTTTTACGACTCGGACTGAAGAGTTTATTCAGTTTCAGCCCTTGATGGCAGATAGTCGTTCACTCAGTGGCGGAGATTTGTGCACTGTGTCCGCTTAAGTAATCTGGAGTATAAGCATTTCTGCATAAATAACTTAGAATATTAAAACTTTTGCCTATACTTAACGTATGATATACATAACGTAGGACGTCGCCAGAGTAGGTTGTGTTTTTGTGAGCTCCTGGTTTTTCGGCCCGAAAACTGGGAAAAAGGAGGAATGGACAACATCTAGTGAATGTGCAGTGATCCTCCAAAGGTAGACTATCAGTGATTCAAATTTCAAGACATTCGGACATTATTTAAAGACATAATTAATGAAAAATTTAAAGAAGACAGTGGTGATTAAACGACTTTTAATAATTTAAATACAATTTCATATTTAAAATCTTCGTGTTCGGGACCTATAAATGTTTATAACCAAAACTTGAAAACTTTTTATTTAAAATTTCATCTTTTTTTAAAACTTAATAACTCGTGAAATATTAAATGAACAGAAGAAATAACAACTAAATATAAAACTGTATAAGTATCTAAGTAGCTGTACAACATTTCATTAAAATTAAAGCAGTAGTTTAGTCAGAAAGTAGAAAAAAAGTAGAATAGAAGCTCAGCACGCACAAGTAGGTTGGGCTCCATTCTAAAGTGAACTACCTGGAGTAACCTGCGAAACCCCAGCTCGTGAAATTAAACTCCCAGCCAAAAAGGTAAGCGAACTCTCGATAAACTCTTTTGAACTCACAATGAAAAAGTACTGGGGTTTCGCGAATTAGTTCCAGGATCACTTGTATAGCAGACAAAAATATAAATCATAAATTAAGACCATCTAGGTCAGTTCATAAATCATAAAATAATAACATTCCCAAAGATAAATTCATGACTTCAAAGAATCTCAAAGAACTTATAGTTCATTTTATAAAAAATTAAAAAATTTTAATTTTATAAAATCATTTATAACTCCTCAACCGTGCATGCTAGGCGAAAACGGTGAAAATTTTCCGCCTTTAAGAAAACCATGTTTGCATATACTGGCTACCTATTGGGATAATAAAAAATTAATACTTACCCCTATTCCAAAAAATCCAAATTTAAATATTTCGGAAACTAATTAGAATTTAAAAAGTAAAGCATATTTGAAATCAGCTACTTGGATAATATTTTTAAAAAAAAGTCGTGGATAAAAAAATCATTAGCCAGCAAAAAAATTAAAACTTTAATATCACAGACCCTAATCGCAAGAAATTTAAAAACAAGATATCAGTGAAATCAAAAGAAAGCGTAGAACAGTTTACAAATATTTTTATTTCTTTTCATAAAACATTATACATTTTTAAAACTTTCCTCTAAGTTGGGGGAATAAATTTGACAAGGTGAATAGGGCGAAGACAGGGGGCTCCAAGCCACAGATTAGTTAGTTTAGAGTAGTGTGGCAACGACCCAGTAGAATGACCAGCTCCACACCAAAGGAATTCAATAAATCCAGCAAAACCAGATGATCTACAGAAAAAATCTCAGAGAACAAAGACTGGGAAGAGGAAATATTGGCACAAGAAATTAGTAAGATCCATCCAACCCAATCAAAAGAAGAAACTGAAAAGAGGAAGAGAGAAGAGGACTCGCTCACGAATGAAGGAAGGAAAAAGGGAAACGTAGATGTAACTGAAACTATTCAAATAGCATGCCAAATTATTAGTGAAACAGAAACATTAGTAAAGTAACATAGCGGAACTACAAGAAATAATTATTCTACAGAACTACGAAATAATCAGGTTAAAATCACGAATGGAAGGCATAATGATGGAAAGGGAGAGGAATACGAAAACACAAGATAAACAGGAAGATGTAAAGACTGTTGGGAACCTTAGGAAAAAAACTCGAACCCATTAAAATAATTATAAAACCAAATCTTAGACCAGACCAAATCAAGGAATGTTTTAGTAGTGAAACCATTAAATGTGCACACACCAGTTACATAAACTCTAATGAGAATAAAATTCAGATAAACAAAATAATTAAAACTAACTCGCTAGCAGTTATTGTAGAAGTACCAGATGAAGAACAAGTAAAGAAAATAGAAGAATAAATTAGCAGGAAAACAAAAACATTAAAGAAAGAAAGACTTCAAAAGAGGAATCCGAAAATAATAGTTTACGAAATAGATGCTGAAATTACAAAGGAAGAATTCATGAACAAGATATATACACAAAATTTAATGGGAATCATAGACGAAGAAGATAACAAAATTAACTAAAATTATACTTCAAGACGAAAATTATCAACAATAGGAAAAACATAGTATTATAAATTAACCCAAAAATTTATAGGATGCTTAAAAAAAAAAAAAAAAAAATAGAATTTATTGTAACTGAGAGGCATACAAATTTAAAGACTTCATATTCCCAATGCAGTGCAAACAATATATTGCGGCAAATGTGGAAGAAAACATGCAACAAAAGACTATGATTCGGAAAAACTTCAATGCCGTAACTGTTGTGACATAATGGACCAAATTAAAGAACACACAGCAACTAATAGAGAATGTCCACTATACGTCAAGGCTAAAGGAAAATTAATAAGAGAAACGGATTTTGACGAATAAGAATAAAATTTAATTTAACATATAATTCTGGCGGCTTGGAGAGGGCTGGTGGGGGGTGTTTATTTTATTTTATTTTAACATATTATATATTATACTATGTAAATAGTGATAATTTATTTTATCTTATTTTGTTTTATTATTATATATAATATATTCAACATAATACTCAAGTATGGCCTGTATCTGATATTGTAAATTTGTGTTTTTGTATTGTTTGCTCTGTTATGTCTAGCTTTGTTCTGTTATGTTTTGTTTTGTTTCAGAATTATGTTCTATATGTTTTATGTCTTATAATCATTATATTCTATTATATGTTAGTTCAAAATTATTGTTCACATAATAAACCAAAAAAATTCAAATACAAATAACAAAAAAGAAAATGGGGCTGGGGAGCCAGGTGTGGTTCTCCGCGGACTGGGCGCCAGTGTGGAGTACAACTCCATTCCCTACACTCGCCGGAAGGAAAGGTCAGGCAGCCTTGAAGGGGTAATTGTCCTGGATGGCTGTCAGGCTGGACTGGAAAACGGGTGTAGGGAAAAACACGGGACAGCACGTCGGGTCGCGACTAGTGTCGCCGCCTTGGTGTGGCCGGCCTTGGTGGGCTATGCCAAAAGGCTGGCTTGCGGGAGAGTCGGGTATGCTGGGGCGGTGGCGGCAGGCAAAATCTGTCTGTGTCCCTCCGGCTGACGGACAGGCAGGCCGGCTTTTAGACGCCCTGTCAGCAGTGGCCGACAGTCTGGTGGGAAAGGGGGGGGGTGGCATGGGCGGATGTGACTTGGCGTGAATAACATTTCAACATAGATATAGTTTAGACCGTAGATACTCGCCCCTCTTTGCAAAGAGAGGGCATTGAGAATAAAATCAAAATTTCAACAAAATTCACAGGGCACCCAGATGAACTGCCGCCTTCCTGCACTCAAAAGATCAAGTGTTTGACGCGGTCGGTTACCAGAGTTGGAATGTAATGATTATGGATTTGCCTGGCGCCACAGCTCCGCGGTGAGCTGATGAGATTTTTGGGTGATTCGGCCGACGGCCCAGGGGTTCTCTGGTAACACACCATCAGATATTAAGAAATTGCGATCTGTATGGCCGCTGCGCACGCCTGAATTAATAACGCACTCAAGTTTTATATGTATATAATTATTTTATTGAACACTTTGATCAAACACGTGGTGACCGCGTGGTCATATAAACACACTGCTGGATTATAATTACTTAAGGCGCGTGACGCTGCTCTCTCCTCGGTGAGATGTAACATAAAAATACTAGTTGCTTCGTGAATGATATGATGATGCGATTGCTGAGTGAGGTTGCAGCCTGAGAGGCTGGTACCGAGGTTCTTGTGAAACGAGAGACTTACCACGTCCGCTCGCGCCGAAGTGATGTTGCCTACTAGACTGCCCAATGCATCGGCTCGCGCCACCTAAGCACGGCCGACACCTGGCGGTGGAGAGATGAAACAAATGCGACTAAAAATGTTAATGAGATGTAAACATTATATACCTTATATAAACATAATTAAACACAATTTACATAATTAAACACAATTACCCTTGTACTTACATAATAAAACACCATTATATTAATATTAAATATAAGTATTGACTCGTAGCAGCCACTGCATTGCCAACTTGAAAATGTCACATGTCCCTGGCTGGCTATGTATGTGATGACTGTTTTGACACACGATAATTATGGTATACATCAATACTGAATAAATACTAAACACTAATGCACTCGTGCCCACAAGCCTGTCGGTGTGGTGCGTCTGGTGTGGGCACACAGAGGCAGTCAGTGGGCAAAAGGACTCGTGAACGTGCGGTTCACGTCAAGCGCAGGACCTCGTAGATTCCCAAGCCCTAATAGAATTCCAAAACTTTTGTAAACATCTCAATCCAAATTCCCGATCCCTAATGTAGTAGTTTACT
This sequence comes from Clitarchus hookeri, assembly GCA_002778355.1. NCBI lineage: Eukaryota > Metazoa > Arthropoda > Insecta > Phasmatodea > Phasmatidae > Clitarchus > Clitarchus hookeri. The sequence continues at coordinate 399,396 of NQII01001490.1, read as the reverse complement.
TGTCAGTGGTCAAATATATATGTAAAAATTTTAATAAATTTCACAAATTCAAAATTTACATAATACATCAAATGTTAAAAACAATGCTNAATTTACATAATACATCAAACGTTAAAAACAATGCTGTAAACATAAATTTAAATTCAAAATTAAAATATAACAAATCGCGAAATTAATCGAATAACTTACAACACACACTATACTAGTGAAGGCTCGGGGGTGGCGGACTGTCGGTTCCGTCCGGCGTCGTCGCGCCGGCCGAAGGTGACCTAGTGGACGGGCTGAAAAGCNGCACAGGACCTCGTAGATTCCCAAGCCCTAATAGAATTCCAAAACTTTTGTAAACATCTCAATCCAAATTCCCGATCCCTAATGTAGTAGTTCACTTGTCAGTGGTCAAATTTATATGTAAAAATTTAAATAAATTTCATAAATTCAAAAATTCAAAATTTACATAATACATCAAACGTTAAAAACAATGCCGTAAACATAAATTTAAATTCAAAATTAAAATATAACAAATCGCGAAATTAATCGAATAACTTACAACACACACTATACTAGTAAAGGCTCGGGGTGGCGGACTGTCGGTTCCGTCCGGCGTCGTCGCGCCGGCCGAAGGTGACCTAGTGGACGTGCTGAAAAGCTAGTATGCGGGCTGCCGGACGGTCGGGGTGAGGGCGGCGGGCGGGTCTTGGGGGCCGTCACCCTCTGGACAGGATCTTCAGAAGCAACATACAGGGTGGAGTGCGGGGGTGGGCAGCAAGAAGTAAGGGCTCACTCACGCACTCTGCTCAGATAAGACATACACAGACAAGAACACTAACAATATAAAAACAATGCACAAAACACACATGAACAAAGACACGCCACAACATCAAGTACAAGAAAACATTTATGTACCAAGCCCTCTGTCTCCTTCGGGTGGGCAGAGTTGTGGTGTAGGGTGGAAACATTAGCACCGTTTTTAACCAATTGACATAACAAGTATTTAACCATTTATTCTTCCTAAATTCTAATTCCAAGCCCCATCAATTCTTTTTGTTTGAAATTTATTTAACCAGAACAGTATAATGTCACAGCCTCGGATGGCCATTTGGCTAAGTGGGGTTAAAGTTTTCCAAGTTTTCTTCTTCTTCTATACATAACATATTACTTCTCTCAGTTTTTTCAAGACCTGACCATTTAGGGTCAATCTAGGACCTGGCCTCCGGGAAATAGTATGTCTTCAGGTGTTTATGTATTCAAGTGTTATCTGTCTGATGGTATAATAATGGCAGAGCGTACGAAATGTCCAACAGTTCAGTTGACCACCACGAATGCGATGCGTGTTAAAGGGCTGGGTATATCACAGCCGAACACCTCTGAGAGAGTCTCGTGTCGTTCCGAGGCAACACTGAGCGACTGGCGCCCTTATAAGCATTCCATCGACCGAATCTTATTATTTCAGCATAGCCCCTAGAACCTTGGTCGTGTCGCCACTCACTTTTGTAGCCGAATGTTTCAAACAGTGTTTAATACTCGTTATAATGCTTTTCTTCTATTAACCTTATATGTTTTTTACCAACTTATCCTTGGGTAATTATAGAGTATTAAAATAGTTAAATACACTTTCATTTTCGAGATTTTATTATACAGGCTATTAACACTATATTTATGAGCACCTTTAAAAATACAAATAATATGCTGTCGGAACAAGATATAGCCACCAAAACAAATAAAATATTAATAACTTATCATTATAACATAACATATTGTTGTAACATTCTAATTCCTTTCTTCACAAAAGGCATAAAGCATATGTTGAACTTGGATTACCAAAATAGTGCCACACTTACAACCTTTTGCGACCCATTTTCAATGCTAATTTTGCACAAAGACACTAAGTTTAATGAGAATATTACAAATACTAGAAAAAAGCGTCAATAATAACCCGAATTGAATTAACTAATGGCAACAGAGCACACAAAGTATAGTGCACACTATTGTCCTAAAAATCTCTAATTTGACATTTGGCGAAAAGAAATTTGTTTTTAAACAGGTGTATGCAATTTAATGTATTTAAATTGCAAATACGAGTTGAAAAAAAAATTTATTGGAAATTTTTTAAGATTTTTGCATGAAAAGTGCATTCAACCTACTGCTTTTGTCTCGCTTAAATGGCTGAAAATAAGTAAACTGGAATTTTTATAGTGTAAGCAAAATAAACAATGCTTCGTATGTATCATTTGACAGCGATGCTTTACAGAATTCCTTTTAGCCGATTTTACGTCTTTAAAAAACAAAACATTACAACACTATTTTATTCAATAAATCCAACATCATAATATTATGACAATTGTAATGCTATATGTAACACAAAACGCATATGCATACAGATAAAAGTAAATAATTCGTTTACAAAGACATTACTCAACACACTCGACAAAGTCATGCTACGTCATTCATTACACAAAATTAGCTCAGTCACTAAATAAAAATAAACCTGTTTTCGTGTCCATCTTAGACTTACAAAATTAGAAATGAGAAACAAATATTTTTAAATTTTATTCTGCAAGTTTGACGTGAACCACATGTCCACGAGTTCCTTGTGCCCACTCTGGCTGCCGCAGTAACAACAACTACACTAGCTACACCGAGCCGCACCAACCACATCAGGCCAAGAGTGCGTAGTGCGGGTTGACAAGAACGCAACTTTCACCTTCTTGCCGACAAGGATTTCTGAACTCAAGACACCACTCTACTCATGTATTACAAGAGGTAACTATTTTAATAAGTGGGTAGGTGATCCGAAGAGGTGTTTACCCCAAAGCCACAGCCGTTGGGCGCACTGGTAATTGGTCATTGTGTCCTCGCAGCTCGCGCGGCTAAATACGATGCAAAACAACACCGGGTGGCGTTAACTGGCTGGTAGGCCAGAGCTGAAGAGGTAGGTGCCCCAATGTGTCGTCCAGTGGTGTACAGAATTTTCATATACATATTGAACACTGTCAATGCATTCACAGCTACAGCCAGGGGTGTTTTTCATTGTATAAATGGCAATAAAGCATAGCATTCTACATCCCTTTGCCCAGGTGGACTAGTCCATCCCTTCAAGTGACAGCTACCTGGCAATGCTGTAGCTAGTGTAATTCAAACACGTCGTCGGAAGAGAGATGCAAACACTTTTATGAGAAAATATAATAACTTATTTAAGATGTATTTATATAAGAGTAATAATTTTTTTCTAAACTGAAGTTTGCCTTTAAAGGCCTCCAATATTATAACAAACCATTTATTGTGGTGACATCCCCATCAACTTAACAGCTTAAACATTAACAGACATTTGTTAATAAACAGGGATGTCACCAATGTGTTAAATTTAATTCATAAAATTTTTCACCATCACAATCATATCACAGAGTGCTCATGTTATGTTTCATTCATTCGCCGTTTGACTTCGGTTCTCGCCACTCGTGACGAAAGCCGACGCCGTTCGGCCCAATTTGTCTCAGCACCCGGGCAAGACCGGCTGCGTTTGTCACCCGCTCCGCGAGCCCTCTCAATACCCGCATATATACCTGCAGTAATATACATATTAGTAACCGGAACATTAGTATTATCTTTAATGTACTGAGGAGAGCCACCAGCACCCTCACCAGAGAGTTTATCGCAATCGCGTCTCAATATAAGACCACGTGTTTTTCACCATTTAAGTACTGGGTCTATTATCATGCATTATCCACGCATTATTCACATGTAGCAACGGCAGTGAATAAACTGCTCAACCAAGTGAAATAAGTGTCAATTCATTGTAGGGCATCATTTGTAACATCACCAGAATTTAGTTAGCATATTTCAGGCGTACGAGATGGCCTACAGTCTCGCCATTAGATATAAAAAGTGCAACCGTAATAAAGTGCCAGCCATCAACAAACTGATGTAGGAATACCAGGGTCCCCATGGGCCGTCGAATGGATGACCTTAATCATTAACTCACCACTGAGTTATGGCGCCGGGCAATATAACATCCTACCAGCCCTGGTTAACCTCCACGATGTCAAGATATTCTATATTTAACTATAGGAAAGAATGTTCGGATTTGCCAAGTGTCTATAATGCTACAGTACTCTGCAATCGACTACTTCCGAGAAGCCGTAGGTAAAGGCGATCATCGATTAAACATTGTTTAATCTATTATGTCTGTATACTTTATGGATATTCATTCGCGATAATAGAAATTCCTATTAATAAATTATTCGAATTATCTATTAGTGTAATAGTATTCTTAAGTACTTTCAAAATACTGTTAGTATGTTTCTGACGTGTGTAAAATCACAATTTAAGGTTTTCAATTATTCAACTTTTTATGTTACATGACTAGGATGAATTACGAATAAGATAACAGCGAAAGTCAAAATCATTACCTATTTGTTTAACTTGTACTATGTATGCCAACATTCTAATGTTACATTAAATGATTGGTTGTCTTAAGAACATGTTAGGTCCTGCTGTGCAAACTTTATTACTTTATACTGTTATTTTACAAATAACATTGCTTAGTGTTTTAAATTAGCCTTACCAACATTCAAGGAAGATAATAGTATGCATCCTATTTGCATTTGCAAATGATAGGCCAGTTCAAGCAATTTTTTTTTTTTTTAGTGGTATGTACTAGATATACATGGATTGTTGATATGTATTTATGGACATGAATTATTGCGAAACATTTAAAATCATAACAATGGCTTAGAATGAAAACCCTTTATTTCAAATTTTCGGAAAAATTTGTTTTTTTTTAGTCTCCTGGTTGAAAAATCCCTTATATCTCATGTTACAGATCTCCAAATTAATAATAATTTATGCAACTTATTTCATTTAGATCGGTATCAAATATGAGATACGAGATTTCCAATTAACAGTGTGAAAAAATAATTTTCTCCAAAAATGTGAGATACAAGGTTTTCATTCTAAGACATCGATCAGCAACACGAGCAAAAATTATAGTAGCACACATTTTTTAATGTCAGGAGATATTTATTTTGTGCAACAAATCGGTAAAGAATTAAACTGTTAACTTAAAAAGTTATATAAATTTTAAAAATGATTGCTTATATGTTATATCTTTCTTATGGCTAATACACAAGAAATGGCAGGGTTAAACTGAAGCTCATTAGATAGCATGCTGGTATATCAGATATTCAAAAAATTGATATTCTTTAAATAATTAGAACTTGAGTACTTTCTGTGCTTTTACATTATTATTCTAAAAAAAAACAAATTATTCTAAAGAATTTCTTAGGTGGTAATATGGCGAAAGGCAAAACCGACGCATTTATGTGAAGAATCAACATAAACAGACCTAACACCTTCGAAGGTTTTGTAGGCATCAGTGTAAATCAAAGTACAGTCAGGATATCCAGAAGCAGTAGTAATAAATTCTTCTTTGAATGACAGTGGGATAATCATTTCTAGTAGGAGATAGAAAGAGAGGAAAAGGAAAACGAAACGAAACCTCATACTGCAAACGGTGTAACAATCTAGGAGGAGGACGAACAAAGCATGCCATCGTTAATAATATGTTCGGTAGAATGTAACCAAGGTTGTCAACCGCCTGTGCAATACCTTTCATGTGTGAACTACAAGTACGGATCTAATGTTTACCATGCAAAATGCTATAATGGTCGGACAAGGACATAAGTAAAGATTCCATACGCAATACCATAATGGGAGTAGAAGAGAAAGCACCAACAATAAGTCTGAGGCAAACGTTCTGTATAGTCTCAAATTTATTCACCAAAAAGAGTGGCTGCTGCCCAACAATCAGAGTACCGTAATCTAAAACAGACCGAATGGTAGAGACATAAAAATAACTAATTGCAAACAAGCGAGGGCCCCAAAAGTAATGGCCGAGAGCCTTTCAAATGTTAAATCTTTTGAGACATTTAGTAATAGTGTAATCAACATGGGTAAACCATCCACCACGAACCTCTAAAAAGGTACCGAAATACTGTACCTTTGTCAGCGACGGGCACCTTTTTTGCGTGAAATACAGGATGCGACTCTTATCCACAGAAAGATTAAAACCATGGTCATCCAACCAAATTTTTTTTTAAGAATCAAGGGCCGTAGTCAAGGAAGTACAAGAGACAAGAGTTGTAATAGAAAATATATTCAACCGTAAATGCAATGTTATCAGCATACGGAATAGAACCATGGTGAAACCCATTTGTGCCACAAACCACCCCTGGCTTCGTGTGGCCTCTGCCACACCAGGTGGCCAGGACAGGAACATCACCATTTCTAACACCAATAACAAGGACGGGCACGACAACAGCCCGATTCCAGTCGCTCCCTACATTTATGAGAAACACCAACAAGGACCCACAGGTATTCCTGAGAGACTGCACAGGATTGGGCAGGTACGGTGTTAGTGAAGCACAGTGGCCTAGATACATAGGAGGCTAATTGTCAGGGGAGACACCCACATTGTGGTGGTCCATTGACCACTTTGGCCTATAATGAACCCAATTCCAAAATGCTTTCCTCAGACATTTTAACTTAGCATACAGAAGATTACAGGATCAAAGTCGTGCCATTTTAGAGACACAGGGTGATTATGAAACTCTAAAACATTTGCCATTCATAAAGTCAATATCATCAGACATTTTCATATATATATATATATATATATATATATGAGACACAGATATTTAGGAAGTAATAGCATCAACAGTCAAATCAGAATTCAAATTGGCCCTGGCAACACTTATACATGCCAGTGTGGATCAGTTCATAAGGTCCACAGCCATGCTAGACCTGGCCAATAAAGTGCACCGCAGAGAACAGAATGTGCTATATCAATGTTCAGACTGGTCTCCAGCACATCTCCTGTTCAGCAGGATGATTCGTACTAAATTACCTGTCACACTTGTTGTTCTTAAACCTAGGGTACCGACACCTAGGTTAGTACTAGCAGCTCTCGACTCCAAGGTCACTAACATGAAGTGTCGCTATGAATAAGGTGCCAGGAGACTAAATGTAAGTTTTGAAGTTGGTTAACATGTAGCAATAAAGAGTAGGAAAGGAAGTACCTGCAACAGGCAGTTGTACTGGGCAAACGCTGCTGCTCTTGTTCATATCTTGTTAAATCTAAATCTGGCAATGTTCTCAGGCATAATGTTATCCATCTCAGAAAGTCTAGAGTATCCACTCATTTTTGTAATTGTACTCTGCATTTAGTTGATGAGGGGGTGGATGATCAACACTCAAGCGAACATACTAGGGTACCAGTCCCATTCCAGTACCAATCAACTAATGATCAACAATTGAGCAGTAATGGTGAATAACCTGAGGTAAATCATCACCAAGTAACAAAAAATTGGTAGAGTCGTACACACCCCGGTTCATATTTATTTGTAATAATTTATGGCCATTGCTTATAATGCTGTAACTCTACTACCAGATTAACTCCTATGTATTGTAATGTTCTATATATGAAGTAGTGGCTAGTAAGCATGTATACTTGTGATATCAGAATGTGTCAGCCGACTAACTTGTCTGTACAATTGTCATTATATTGTGTCAGTTTGGTCATGATGATATTTAAAAACACATGTAACACTATTTTCAGAAGGGAAGGTGTTGTATTGTTGGCAAAACTGCAGGCGCAAACTGTTAATCAATTGGTTGAGCCCCGCAGTGCGTTATCTATGGACATTTCGGAAACAGTTGTGTTGTTGTAGTCAAGGTCATGTACTTGAGATGTATCTCTGAAGCCCCTCTCACACTGTCAACTTTTTCCATTAAAAAGATGCGATTAGGAATGGTCAAACAAAATAGGATAGTTATTATGTCATTGATACGTAAAAAACGCAGCCATATTTTTCTGATAAAATTCATTGGCTTCAGTTTCCATCAAACATTTGAAGTTCGGATCGGTTCTTAAATTATTTTTTTGTTTGACAGTTTCAGTTAATCTGAATCTTGCACGACCTCAATAAGTTTTAAAATAATGAACAATTGATCGAAACGAAGTAGTTTATGAAGATAATTAAGTTATGTAGAATCTGTCTGGGCATTAATGCTATTTTAAGTTAATATTACACATTTCATTACAAACTCAGAGGCATTAAATTTCATTGTACAGAAATCATTTCTGAAAAATAAAATTTGAAATTATTTATAAAGGGAAAAAAAATTACAACATTCTTTACATGTCTCCCTGTAATGGACAGCATTATCTCACTACAAATTAAATTTTTAAATAATAAATCAAATTGATTCTTCCTGTAAAACATATTTAAACATACATTCATGTGATGAAATTGTGCTTGTTTTCCCTCTGGTGTGGAACATTTCAAAGAAAAAAAGATTACATATATCACCTGGTGATAATATTTACATCCCTAAGATTTATTTTCAGAGATCGAATGTGTCGGGAAATGTTATGGAGAAAAAAATAAACGATTTAAGTTGGCACCTATTGAAAATTAAATTCATATATAATATCAATTGAGAATTATCAGTCTCCCCAACTTTGGTGGTTTGTTATATAACGACTTTTTGAATTACTTGGAATATGTGTGGTTTTGATTAGTCACTTGTCTCAGATTTGTAGATATTTTCTCAATATTATTTATTTTTATGTCTACATACATAGGCTTTGCTTCTACGCCCACTCAATTCTAATGATGTGAAGAAAAGAAGTGAAGTTTTTATGTTTCTTTCACGTATTTGAGTGTCGTCCTCTGAAATGGAATTTGGGGTATTTCCAATAAAATCAGAGCAAGATTGTAATGAAATATTAATTAAGGTAAGCCATAACAAGGCTTAATTGTTTTTGTCTGTCACTAAAACGAGATGAGCTTTGCCAGACACACGTTTCGGATTATCTACCATTTGAAGGTCGTGCTACAGTCACACTAGTCTCTGGCACTATTGCCTGTTTGTGTTGGTTGTACCCGGTTGATGTGCGACGTATTCCGCAATAGTCTGTTGGAGCGTTGGTGTAAAATGTTCCGCGATCAAGCCACCTGGTAGCAGTAAAACTGTATAAAAGTATCATTGTTTTATTTATATGAGATATTGATTGCTGAAATCAACAGTAGGTAAGGGATAATCTATAATGTTATTTGACTGAAAGATAAGGTAATTATTAAGTTTAGAGACTTTTTTGTTAAAAAAGAAATTCTCAAAAAATGGTATATTTCCACTCTACTAATGACGGAGAGCACTAATATACGAGGGTCATTAAAGTACAACTAATTTCGTAATATGTGCCCACCTAACCGAACCTAATCCCATGATGGGTGAATGACTATTTTACATTTTTAAACTAACCTAGGGTTGTAGGGTTTTACACTAAACTATAAATCTAGGGTTTTTAACTTACCTAGGATTGTAGTGTTTTACACTAACCTACGATTTTAGGGTTTTACACTAGACTACGAATTTAGGATTTTAGGTATTTAAAGAACCGTAAAACACACGAAAAGAATATCAATTTTCTCACCTAGGTAGGTGGCTGGTACAGTTAATCTGTCCTCGGCCAATTCAACCTTACCTCACTCGACGAAACACCATGTTCCACTATAACGGCACATACGGGAATATAACGCACTGAAGCACACGTTCTTGCATTCTCCATTTTAAATCTGCCGTATTGATACGTCACAACTCACCCTGGCTAAGACACAAGGGCTACTGAGCTGTTTCAAATATTTCCCGTTAAAATCTTATGTGACGCATCGCCGTGACGTAACAATACTTACAAGCCAATAATGTGTCTGCAGGAATCATAACGTCCGAAGTAAACAAAGCGGCGAACTACTCGTACTTTTAACTATTTTATAGGTTCTACCTATTTCAACATGACGCCCTTCTGAATATTAACAAGGTAAGCTGTGCAGAACCCATTATGCTACTTTTGTTTATCTAGGACGTTCCCTTCAGAAAAGTTACTAAACGTAATAATTTCTTTATTTGATCAAATTGAAAATAAATAAAATATTCTACCTAACCAAAGCATATATTTCAAAGGTGTTTATACATAGGGTTTTTAAAATTGAATACTGATGGTTGTTGATGGGTATCAATACTTTAATTTCCCCTTTACCCTCTATTTCAACCTTTTCACATGTGTTTTCCTTCACATGTCCAAACTACAAAACACTTTCTGCAAGATGAAATGTTATGGAACAACCACGAACACCAACCACCAACTGCCTATTGTGCCATCTCACATGTGGCATCCTGTACTACAACTGCTACCAAATTCAACAACGACCAACCGCCTATTGTGCCAGGTCTTAAGGCCAGGGTAATTATTCAGAATAGCTGCTTTTCTGTACTTCCAGTCTACTAATTACACAGAACACTAATATACGTGGGGCATTAACGCATGTCTAATTTCGTAATATGTCCCCACCTAACCTAACTTAACCTAACCCCACAATGATTCAAATCACTATTTTAGTTTTTTTATCTAACCTAGGATTGTAGGGTTTTAATCTAACATAGGATTGTAGGGTTTTAATCTAACCTAGGATTGTAGTGTGTTAATCTTGCATAGGATTGTAGGGTTTTAATCTAACCTAGGATTTAAGGTTTCTGAAGTAACAGTAAAACTTACTGGAAGTATATGAATTAACTCAACTAGTTTGTCGGCGGGTACAATTCCACTGTCCTCGGCCGATTCAACTACCTCCGTACCTCACTCAACAATGTGACATGTTTATGGCCTTAAGATTTGCCTTATTAACATCTCTTGTGGAAGTGAAAATGAAATGCTTGTTAATATTTAGTGGTCTCTGTGCTGCATGCTTGGGACATCTAGCATGCAGCAAGTCACAGTTGTTCACTGGCACATACGGTAGTATTTGTGTATTGTTTAATGTCATTAATTGTTGTGCAATGTATAAGTGATGGCAGTATGTACACATTGTTCACTGGTTGTTATGTTTCAGGTGGAGGTTAAAGATGAGATTGAAATATTTGATGAAGTCCTAGAATGTGAGGAAGGCTCTCCTCAACCAGCCGCAGTGTATGACGCACACAGTAGCGGTAACCAGGTGAATGTGGAGACTTCCTCCAGTACAGTTTATTGTTATGAGCCGTAAGTTGTAGCTTGCAGTGTGTTTCCCTTGCGCAAGGCATTTAGACTCAACTGAAGATAGTTCTATCCACCCTTCTGTATGTATCGCTCACGACTCACCTGACCTGACCCTCAGAACAACGATATAAGTCAAGGCTCCAAACACCCTCTCCCATGACTCACCATACTCTAACCTCAGAACAACAGTGTTTGTCAGTTGCCTTGCTCTGACAGAGGTAATTATCTAGTTTAGGGGCTTTTCTGAAAAACACAATAAAAATTTAAAATTATGATATATTTCTACTCTACTAATGATGCAGAACACGAATATACTAGGGGCATTAACGTCCGACTAATTTCGTAATATGTGCCCACCTAACCTAACAAAACCTAACCCCACGATGGGCGAATCACTATTTTACATTTTTAAACTAACCTAGGATTGTTGGGTTTTACACTAACCTATGATGTTAGGGTTTTAAACTAACCTAGGATAGTAGGGTTTTACACTAACCTAGGATGTTTGGGTTTTATACTAACCTAGGATGTTTGGGTTTTACACTAACCTAGGATGTTTGGGTTTTACACTAAAATACGAATGTAGGATTGCAGGGATTTAAAGGAACCGTAAAACACACCAAAAGAATGTAAATTGACTCACCTAGGTAGGGGGCTGGTATAATTCCTCTGACGTTAATAGACACAAACAAACATATTTCGCAAGTTTTTTTTAATATGTTCTACTTATTTTAACACTACGGCCGCTTCAATATCAACTAGGTAAGCTATGCTGAATTCATTAAAACAACTTTTGTTGGCATAAAACGTTTCGTTCATAAACGTAAACAAACTGTCAGAAACAGTCATCTCACAAACTTGTTCAATTTTTTAAAATATGTTGCACTTATTTTAAAGCGATGCCCCTAGTATATTCGTGTTCTGCATCATTAGTAGAGTAGAAATATATCATAATTTTAAATTTTTATTGTGTTTTTCAGAAAAGCCCCTAAACTAGATAATTACCTTATTCCAGTACTGACAAAGGGAAGCTTGATAATTTCCATGTATAGTTGGGAAATTTAATGTTGACTATTCCAAGTGGTCACACTGGGTAGTGGATTACATTATAATAAAATGTATCACATAACCTTCGTGTTCATTGTCTGGTAGCATTATATGCACTGTGTTAATGTAATTAGAAAATTAACTTTGCTTCCAACAAAAGTGAGTTTTAAAATAGGGCCAGGTTTTGTTGGGAGAAAGGTGGACATTGTGTGGTCGTATTTCAAAAGTGTAACAATTTGTGAAAGTGGAAATCAGTTGGAAAAACAAAATTACAAGAAATGCAAGACTTATGTTAGTTCAAAAGCTCCTAGGATGCACATTGTAATGCGATTGAATTCTATTAGCCTTCCAACTAAATTTCAACAAGCTTCCATTTTTATAATACGCACCAAAGTATTTATACTCTTTCTTCACAGAATTTTGAAGTGATGGCTGCATCAGCAAAATATATTATTATTCCCGTCTCCAGCTCACCGGTTTAATAACTATAAAGTTATTTATGGGAAGTGAATAGTGTTTAGGTTGGCAGCACATTGAGGAAGTGAAGTAATCAGGCATCCTGCTCAGAGGCAGCTGAGAGTACAATGGCGGTTGTACGTGCGTGTATTACACACACGTGTAATCTGTAATAATTTATAGTAAATCATGTTATATTCTTTACCATATAAGAATTCCACTTTTTGACAGCTCTGCGAAAGTAGCGCTGCTGTTTATATTTGACTACGTATCCTTCCGACATCAGTTGGTCCGTCAAGTCGGGGCTGTATTTTTTATCAACACGCTGTCAGCTAATCCACTTGTCATTGTACTGTAATGCTAAATAAATTTTAAGACTGACATCTGTCTAAAAAAATAAGTGGGTTACAAAAGAAAAATATAAAATGTTGCAAATAATTAAATATTTGCTAACACTTTTTTAATTTGTCCGTGATAGTGAATTTGGGTTAACATTTGCGAGACTGTCTGTTGTATCTATTATCACACTTTGGACGTTATAGCTAATATATTCGAGTTGGAAATATGTGACGTGGAATAACTTTAGAATTGCTTAAAAACTATTCACGCACATTATGTCTTGGTATGCATTTTAGTTAAATACATTTTTCACTACCTTATTTTTTAGTTATTTGGGTTTTATAGCTCACTAAGAAAAAACGAAACTCTCATGGCATTACTGTTTGTCTGCCTGTGGGAGTATGTCAACTAGCGATACTATGCTAGATAAGATCAAGTCTTACGTAGTAACGTTAACACTGTAATGTATCCAATTCACTAATATCAACATAAATAAAAATCAACACGGTACATAAATAAAAATTTTCTTCGGAGACAAGGAAATGGTTTTCTGAAGAACAATATGGCGTATAATTTACGTAGACGAACGGGTACCGGCTGAATAGATATTACTCGTACTTAAAATCGCTGAACGCAAAGTATATGTTACTTTAAATATTATACAGAGCTTGCAGGAAAATAAAACAATTTGTATATGCGCATAAATACGTTATTTTAAACAACAAAACTATAATATGTTTCTGGGTGTAGTACAGGATATGGATAACAGATAGCGTGGAAGTGCATGTTGTAACAGATGGCACGCCTGTAACTCATAAGATGGCAGCACATGATTGGAGAGTGGAAACTTTCAATTTTTTCCTTAAATTTGGATACGGATCGTTTTGTTGTGCATCTCATTTTGAACACCTATACATTACTATTTTACAACGAAGTTTCATTTCTAAACCTAAACTCTGCTGTTTTATGACCACGTAAATAAAATGTATTAATTAATCTAGGAACTCTTTCTTATCCGCGTATTTTCTGCTTGTCTGATGTGCGTCGACACTGCTCTCAGTATAGCCAACTTAATATTAACTTTTGTTCGTTCGTGCATCAGCTGATACAGGATTTTGTAAATGGCACGCTGTTTGTTTTGAATACATTATGTTGCCACTCACTGATTGTCAGAATGTGGCCTTCTTATATNATGTTGCCACTCACTGATTGTCAGAATGTGGCCTTCTTATATGAAATTGTTAGAATAATAGAAGTAAAGCAGACGACACTCCGTTTAACACTGATGTAGTTTAATGGACAATCAACAGACAAGTAACAGACATCGCTCCGTGGTCTCGAGTCCGCCACGGAGTAGTGACGTAATGCAGTGTTGCCAAATGAAATGTACAATAAAATAACACGCCTCCTTACATTTATATGGCAACACCAAAACACACAAAAACAAAACAACTTCACTATGTTATTAAAACTATACCTTAAATATATCTTAACTTACTATACCTTATTTTATTCTTTTACATTTAACATTTCTCTGAATTTAATGAATTTTACATTTCCTAATGCTTTTGTACATATATCTGCAATATTATTTTCTGAATCTATCTTTACAACTTTAATATTTCCTTGCTTGACACTCTCATGTATAAAATGATAATGAACCTCAATATGTTTAGAATTCTTTGTAAAGTTTCCATATTTGGAAATGGCTATTGCCCCTGAGTTATCCTCGTATATCCTAACTGGTTTACAAATTTTGGTGAAAACATCATTTGTTAAACAAATAAGAAAATTTATTTCTGTTACAGCTTCTGATAAGGCAATGTACTCTGCAAATGTAGAAGACTTTGTTACACAGTTCTGTTTCTTTGATTTCCAACCAATAACATTTCCAAACAACCTAATTATAAATCCTGAGGTAGACTTCCTGTCTAGAATGTCTCCTGCCCAGTCAGCGTCCACAAAACAATCCAAAATATCAGCATTATCATTCTTATAATATTTTAATTTAAGATCTCTTGTCAAGTACAAATACTTTAGAACTCGCAGAGCATATTTAAAATGTGTCTCATCATAACAATTTTGGAACCTGCTTAAATAATTTACACAAAAAGATATATCTGGTCTGGTACCAGAGCTTATATACAAAAGAGCACCTATTAAATTTCTATACTTTATATCCTCATTTTTATCAGCTTGTGCCAGTTTTAAATTGACTTCCATAGGGGTCTTATACAATTTTGCATTTTCAACATTATAACGTTTAGCTAAAGATTCAATATAAGATTTCTGACTCAAAGTCAAGATATTATCTTGATCATAACAATATTTAATATCGATACCAATATAGTTTTTTACTTTACCTTTGTCTTTCATTTTAAACTTGTCAGATAATTTACTTTTTATGTCAACAATAGCTTGTTCAGTTTTACAGCAAATTAACAAATCATCAACAAACAGTAGAATGTAAACAGTTAAGTCATTCTCTTCTTTAACATACAAACAATAGTCATATTTACTTCTGCGAAAACCAAGAGTTATCAAGAAATCATTGAAACATTCATACCATGCTCGGGGACTTTCTTTTAAGCCGTATAATGCTTTATTTAATTTATAAACTCTGTTAGTACCATCTTCATAACCAACTGGCTGCTTTACATAAACTTCAGATACAACTCTACCATTCAAAAAGGCTGTCTCTACATCCATTTGATGAATAACTAAAGAATATTGACAACAATAAGACAATAACAGTTTAAGAGTCGGCATTTTAGCTACAGGAGAATAAGTATCATCAATACACTCAGTTTGTTGGAAGCCTCTCACCACTAGCCTGGCTTTATACTCCCTTTCACTCTTCTTTTTGTATATCCACTTCACATCAATTACCTTCTTGTCCTTAGGAGGTTTGCTTACTAGTGTCCATGTATTATTTTTCACAAGACTGTCCATCTCACAATTCATTGCTTCTTTCCATTTCATTGACTCTTCACATGTAATCGCCTCCTGAAAATTTTCCGGAACCAAAGCATCACAAAAATTGACATTAATGCAGTAATAACCAAATTCCTCATCAAAACGAAGTGGAGGTTTAACTTGTCTTGTTGAGTCCTTTTTTGTTATCCTATCTTCATCTTCTTTTATCTCATCATTATTTATTTCTTGTGTATTATCCTTTTCCAACTGTTTTGCCATATCCATCTTCTCTTGATTTGTATTAGGTGAATCTTCAATCTTATCCTGTTTCTCATCTTCAAATCCACACAAAGTTTCATCTTCTTCTATGACATCACAATGTCTAGCAATAATCACTCTGTTGTTAACCAACACTCTGTATCCAGTGTCAGTATATCCAAGTAAAATTCCAGCTTCTGCTTTCTTGTCCCATTTTGATCTTCGCCTTTCTTCTGGAATTCTCATAAACACTTTACTTCCATACATTTTCAAATTTTTAACTGATGGCTTTCTTTTAAAAAATATTTCATATGGCGTTTTCCTTTCAATAGTATTAGTCAATGTCCTGTTTTTAAGATATGCAGCTGCTTTAATTACTTCAGGCCAAAATTTTCTTTCTACTTTTGCTTCTGATAAAAGACATCTGCCCATATCCATTAATGTTCTATTGTATCTCTCTGCTGTTCCATTTAGTTCATGAACATATGCTGGACAAGGTTTTATTACTATTCCCTTTTCTTTTGCAAACTGAAAAACTCTTGCATTCATATATTCCTTGCCATTGTCACATCGCAGTTCCTTTATCATCTTTCCTGTCAAGTTTTGTACCTCATTTACATATTGCACTAAATAATCATGTACCTCATCTTTTGTCCTGATACAATAAACTTTAACTAATTTGCTGTAATCATCTATGAAACTCAAAAAATATTTTTCTCCCTGATTTCCTGAAGTCTGATGTGGTCCATTTAAATCTGTGTGTACAATCTCCAATAGCTTCTCTGCTCTTCTTCGATTATGGTGAAATGGTAGGTTATGCATTTTGTTTTCAATACATGTTGCACACCTTAGGTATTCAGATTCAATCTCTTTAGGTAATCCATCCAATGACTCAATTTTGCACATTACTTCCAAATTTCTAAAATTTATATGTCCCAATGTACGGTGTAGTTTTTCTTTTATAGTCATATGTCTTTTACCCACATTCGCTTGCATTCTTTCTTCAATCATGTAGCTTTTCATCTTATACAGTCTCTCATTTTTAATTGCCACTGCTAGAACCTTTCCATTTGTGTTATAAATTTTTTGACAATCTCCTTCTTGAAACAATTGAATGTTTGTCTGTAATTCTTGAATAACTTAACAGGTTTGCCTTCANCTCCTTCTTGAAACAATTGAATGTTTGTCTGTAATTCTTGAATAACTTAACAGGTTTGCCTTCATTTCTTTTACATTAAAAACATTTGTCAACATCACTTCCGATTTTTGTGGTATTTGGTCCTTTGTTCATAATTATAATGGTTGAAAACAAGCTTCTAATATTGTTCCATCACCAATTTTTACTCTGACAGGTTTCTTCAATGTCTCGCAAGTATCAAAGTACTCATCAGTGTTTATAATATGGTCTGTACAACCACTATCGAGTATCCATTCTATTTGCCCTTTCTTTGGCTTATCATTTTCACTTGTTGTGTACGTATTGTTTGCAATGGTAGTGTGAAAACTATTACCTTGATTCTCATGACTACTTTGATGATAATTTCCTCGTCCTCTATGCAAATTTCTATTATTCTTTGATCCACGTCCTTGGTAACTGGATGATCCACGTCCTTGGTAACTGGATAATCCATGTCCATGGTAACTAGAAAAACCACGTCCACGGTTTACATTTCTGGAACGACAATCTCTTCTAAAGTGTCCTGGCTTTCCACAGCCAAAACAATTTAAATTAATCTGATTTGATGACCTGGCTTCCGCTCGAAAAACATTTGATGTATCATTTGATGTATCACTCGCATTCTCTGCCGTTTTTAACTTTATTTTACTTTTTAAATAGTCCACAGTTCTCTCACCCTCCGGTAGAACATCTATTAAATCACCAATATGGCTGTAATTAACTGGTAGCGCCTTCAACATATAATTTAGCTTTTCCTGCTCCGATACTATTGCTCCTGCTTGTTTTAGTTCGTTTGTAGCTTTCTCAAAGTCGTCAAAGAATAAACTAACCTCCGAGTAATTTTTTAATTTGATAGTTTCCAGGTTATGTCGGCACACTATCTGCAACGCCGTTGATTTTTTCAGATACATCTCGTCAAATTTTTTGAAAATATCATAAGCTGTGTCGAGGTCTCCTATGTATTCCAGCTTTTTATTCGATATGGCACTATAAATGTAATTCGTTGCCTGGACATCCCTGTCGTCCCACTTGTCATCATCAGTCTGCATTTTCGGACGTACTGCCACATCCTTACACTTCTTGAAATGCAAAAACTTTAGGATGCGTAATTTCCAATTACAATAGTCCGCGCCATCGAAAATTGGAATGTTTATGTCGCTATATCTAGCCGCCATTTTGGTTAACAAAAATGTTCTTTCTTCGGAATATTCACTAAACTATTTAACTCGTTCACTTCCGAACCACATTTCCAAACCACGCACCTCTGCTACCATGTTAGAATAATAGAAGTAAAGCAGACGACACTTCGTTTAACACTGATGTAGTTTAATGGACAACCAACAGACAAGTAACCGACATCGCTCCGTGGTCTCGAGTCCGCCACGGAGTAGTGACGCAATGCAGTGTTGCCAAATGAAATGTACAATAAAATAACAAAAATGAACCATAATATGAGGTTTTGCATTGTTTATTTTAATCTGTGATCATAAATGGAAGAGAACAAGACATAACCTTGTGCAGTCTAAGATGGAACGCTTATGACAAAGAGATCTGTTTGAGTATTTAATTACACCCACAAAATAAAGTTAAAAAGGGTGCAGAACCCCATATAGCCAAAGCTTAGGAAGTTCTGTTTCACGTATTGATAAACTCAAAGGAATAGCAGAAAATGGAAAGGAATTGTGCAACCAGTTACAGAGCTACCTCAGTGGGTCAATCCTTAGTTGTGGTAAGGAAACCAGACCAAAGTATTGGAATCAGTTTAGATCCGTTGAAACTAAATAAGCAAATAGTTAGGGAATGTTTCCAATTGCCCACATTCCAAGAGTTAGTATCTAAGATGCCACAAACAAAAGTGTTTGTGACATTAGATTGGTTTAACAGTTTTTGGCGCATACAGTTGGACAAAGAATGTTAGAAAGTTACCACATTCAATACACCATTTGGCAGGTATCAGTTTACAAGACTCCCATTTGGGTTAAGATCAGCACCAGAGGTTTTTCACAATTTCTTCACACAAATTTTCTCAGGAATTCCGGGTGTTGATATTTACATAGATGACGTAATTATTTGGGGCAGAGATCAAACTGGACTAGTTGTAAGTTTATAACAAGTACTGCAGAAGGCCCAAGAAAATGGGGTTAAGTTCAATAGGAGTAACTGTAAAATTAGTGCATCAAAGGTAACTTGTGTGGGGCATAAATTATGCGCTCAAGGTATTAGTCCTGTTTGAAGAAAAAATCAATGCAATAGTAAATATGCTAGATTTGGATACCTTTCTAGGCATTGTGACACATGTGTCTAGATTTATTCCACAGGCAAATGAAATTGGCTATCCAGTAACAGTTTTAAATAAAAATAATTCAGTTTGGCAGTGGACTGACAAACATTAGAAAGCTTTTAGAGAACTAAAACAGGCACTAACCAAAACTTCAATGCTGTAATATTATGATAGAGCAGAACCAATAGTTTTGTCTGTATATGCCTCTAGCAGTTGTTTAGGAGCAGTCATTCTGCAGAATCAGTTGCCAGTGATAGATGTGAATAAGGCAGTAAACCAAAGTGAGCAGAATTATGCGAAAATCAAAAAAGAGTAATTGGCGATAGTTTTTGGGTGTAAACAATTTGAGAAATATTTTTTTGTAACAAAGTTTGTTTTACAGACAGGTCATTTGCTTCGATCTTCAAAAAGCCTTGGAATGAATGTCGTCTGCGATTGCAAAGAATTATTACCTAATGCTAGAACATGTACCAGGGAAAGAGTTAATAATAACTGATGCATTATCCTGATTAGGTGATAAGAGGTTATATAATTGGGGTCTAGGGCAGGATGTAGAAGCTCTTGTAGGATTAGTTGTGGAGAACTTACCCATCTCATAAAGTTGGTTTGAACAGATTTCAGTAAAAACATATAACAAGGTTGGCCTGAGAGTAAGTTAATGTTCAGACCTAGTAAACCCGTACTTCAGGGTGAGGGGAGAGTTAAATATTGTGTACAAGTTGTTATTTAAAGGGGAACAATTAGTGGTGCCTAAGGCATTAAGGAAAGAAATGTTGGATTGTGTGCATTATAATCACGTCAGCATTTCTAAGTGTAAACATAGAGCAAGGCAGCATTTGTATTGTCCAAACGTGAGTTAGCAGTTAGAAAACTTAGTTTCTAATTGTGTAACTTGTTTGAAATATCAAAATAAATATCTGAAACAACGTATGTACATGAGAGAAGTACCAGAAGGTTCATGGTTTGCTGTTAGATATATCTGCCTTGTTTCAAAAGAACTACATTATAGGCATAGATTATTTCACCATGTTTGTAGAGGTAGAGGAATTTAGTGACTTGTCTAGTAAAGGAACCATCAATAAATTATAAAAAAATTTCTAGATATGGAGTTCCGGACCGGGTATTTAGTGACAATAATCCACAGTATGCCTAATTAAATTTAAACAATTTGCAGAAGAATGGCAGTTAAAATATTACCAAGTTCACAGTAACCACAATCTTAACGTGTTTGTTGAAAGAGACATACAAACAGTTGAAGGAATGTTAAAAAAAACTAATGGTAGAAAAAACATGTGTCAAGCCAGCAATGCTGGAATCAAATAACCCCCCAATAGAACAAAACTGGAAATCACCAGTACAAACTCTGTTTGGTAGACGACCAATATCTTGTTGACAGCTGGGCAACCTAAGACTAACACCTACAGGAAGATAGGGCAAGGATAGCAATCAGGCAAAGTAAACAAAAATATTATTACAATTGAGGATCTAGGTATCTTAGGCCCTTGAAACCAGGCCAGAACGTATTCTATGGCAGACAGGAAGATGGGGACAGAGGGAAAGGACAGGTTATTGGGCATTCTCCACACAGATTCTAACACTAGAAGGTAAAAAAGTAGAGAGGAACAGAGTTCATGTACATAAAGAGGGTGGTAGTAGGTTAGAGTATGAGACTAGAAGTAAGGTTCCAGACACAAGTGATGGCTACAGAAAGGCAGACATAGAGGAGGGAGTCAGGACCAAGTGCAGACCTCAGCACACCTTACAGAGGATGGGATAACCAGAGGACAGAACTTAGAGAGGTGTCTGGGCTCAGTCCAAGTGAATGTCAGTTGCAGATAAGAGATGTGCTAACCATGAGCCACACTGCAACTCCTCTCATAACGAGAAGTGGGCGTATTGTACATCAACGTAAGTACCTGGAAGATTATAGAAAAGAGGGAGATATGATATCAAAAGTTATTTATGTAAAGTAGTTATGAGAAGTGAATAGTGTTAAGGTTGGCAGCACATTGAGGAAGTGATGTAATCAGGTAGAGTCTGTCTCATGTAAGTTGGCGAGATTCTGACAGTTCGACGAAAGAAGCACCACTGTTTACGTTTGGTTTATGTATCCTTTCGCCATCAGCTGGTGCGTCAAGTGGAGGCTGTATTTTTAATTGAAACGCTGTCGGCTAATCTACTTGCCATTGTACTGTAATGCTAAACAAAGTTTCAGATATTTTAGACTGTCATCTGTCTAAAAAAATTAGTATGTTATAAAAGTAAAAATATCAAACCTTGCAAAAAACATTTGTTAACCCCTTTTTAATTTGTTTGAGACAGTGAATTTGGGTTAACATTTGCGAGACGGTCTGTTGCATCTATTATCACACTTTGGAGGTTATAGCTAATATATTCGAGTTGGAAATATATGACGTGGAATAATGTTAGAATTGCTTAAAAATTATTCACGCATGTCCCAATTTCTTTGGAAATAGGAAATGGGTTTTTGGGAAAACAATATGGCGTATAATTTACGTAGACGAACGATTGCTGGTCGAATAGAAATTACTAGTGTACAAAATTGCTGTCAACGAAATATATGTTACTTTGAAAATTATGCAGAGCTCGCAAAAAATGAAACTATTGGTATCTGTTCACAAATTTGTTATGTGTTGCCCACAAACGCTATTCTTTTCTGGCTGGTAATGCCTCTGAAAAGACCAGATAGATGGTGTGCACAACATGTCAGAGCGAGGTGTGAACCACTTGCTTTGCTCAATAGATCGCGTCTTTTTAAAGTTGACTTTTCTTCTATTACTCGCTCGGAACGACACGAATTTGAAATATATTTTGTCAAGTTATAAAAAAAAAATAATTCAACAATATTATGCAATATTTCTGTATGCTTTTGGAATTAATATCTAGCACGTATTGAAAGCATGGTTGAAGAGGGGTGATAAGACGTGAAAAAAGGATTTGAAATTGTGTTTCATTTGGATACGGATCGTTTTAATGTGCCTTTAATTTAGAACACCTATACATTTCTACTTTAGTATGAAATTTAGTTTCTAACACTAAAATCTGCTGTTTTATGACCACGTAAAATAAAATGTATTAATGAATCTAGGAACTCTTTCTTATCGCGTATTTTCTGCTTGTCTAATGTGCGACGACAGTGCACTCAGAATAGTCTACGTAATATTAACTTTTGTTTGTTCGTGCATCAGCTGATACAGGATTTTGTAAATGGCACTTTGGTTGTTTCATATACATCAAGTTGCCACTCACTGACTGTCAGAATCTGGCCAACTTAGATTAGACAGACAATATCCAGTATAGAGAGGCAGCAGAGGGGACAATGGTGGTTGTACGTGCTTGTATTACACAGATGTGTAATCTGTAATAATCTATAGTATATCATGCTAATAAAAGGTCCTGTGTTCATGGAAGAGAAAAAGACATAACTATGTTCCAGTTCAGATGGATTGCAGGCATCTAGTCATCAGCTCACACATTTAAACAGTTGAAACAACCAATCCCTACCTTCACAGTAAGCACTCCTGCAGGTAAGAAGATGACAATATGATAAGTATATTGCTCAGTTCTTCCTTGATGCAACATACCTTTTAGTGTAATAAAGCATGGTGCACTTAAGATATGTTGAATGAATTAAGACCTGGTCATAAACGACCAAACAGAAAACAACTAGCAGGACCACTTCTTGTTTCATTGTAAGAACAGCTAAACAGAGGAACATCTCTTGGATTATTGAGTCAGTCAGTGACTTTGATGCAAGATGGGTGGAGTAACCTTTACAATTATCCAGTTATAGCCAATATTTTGTCAAATGGTATCGATTCTTATTTTCTATCTGCAATAGATGTTGGTACAAATGCTAATACCAGTCAATATTGTTTGCAGCAGGCTGAAGTATTTAATGATGTACATGAAAAGTTTGGATTTAAAGTTAGAAGTCGTGTTTCTAATAACGAGCCAAAATGAAACTTCTGGGGTAAAATCTTGAAGTTGAATTCAAGGAAGATTATCATATGGTTGCATGTCACATAATCTGAATCAGAAATGTTACTCAAGTTGTGAAACTCTTTATAGAAATAAATTCAAAAATACTTTGGAAATCATCACCGCCCAGCAGTATAGTCAAAGGAAGCTGAAAGTTCGTGCAAGTCTCAGCTTCCTGGGGAAACTCGTTGGAACTGCCAAATGGTTTGCCTTGAAACTTTCATCAGAAATAGACCATGTATGTTAAAAATATTTTAAGATAACAGAGTTGATATTGATGGAAACATTTTAAGAAAGGTTATGTTGTATTTTACAAAGGAGATAAAACTTTGCACTCTGCTTAAACATGCTTCTACTGCATTGGACAAAGTAAATTTTTTACTTATGTTTGTATGTAAAACTAAAGTCTATAAAATCATTAATTTCTAATTTCGGCTTGTGCAGCTGCAGAATATTGCAGTGTTGTGGAATACCTAAAGAAAATCTTGGCTTGGATTCATCAAATCTTTTTTGCTACTTGCTAGTGAGTAAATCTATTTGCAACTCAAAAAATATGCTAATGCTTACTGAATCTAGCCAAAGCAAAACAAGGATAGATCTTGTATAATTTTATGTTTTTTATTATACCAAATTTTATGTACCTATTTGTGTAAATAGAAAATACTCTCACATATTTGTAGGCACACTTTCTATTCTAACCGCTAAAACATATTTCACGCGATGCAAGCTGTGTTTCATGCAAGATTTCTTACGAGAATGCCAACTAAATTTCTTTTGAAACAAGTTCACACACAGCTAAACAAGATGAATACTGTTTTACTTCTAAATTAATTTATAGTCCTGGCCAAGTACCAACAGTCATAATATAATAATACAAAATATGAATGTGCTTACTTAAGCAAGGTATTTGCTTCAAGTTATCCCTGCAAAAGTAATTGTTTTTATGTAGAAAGCATTTCAGTATAGTCCGTCTCATATAACAAGACCAAATTCTGACAGGTCTGCGAAAGTGGCACCACGGTTTACATATGTTTACGTATCCTTCCACCATCAGCTGGTCCGTCAAGTCGTGGCTGTATTTTTTATCAACACGCTGTCAGCTAATCCACTAGCCATTGTACTGTAATGCTTAAGATATTTTAAGACTGACATCTGTCTAAAAAATTAAGTAGGCTTTAAAAGTAAAAATATAAAATGTTGCAAATAATTAAACATTTGCTGACTCTTTTTTAATTTGTCCGAGATAGTGAATTTGTGTTAACATTTGCGAGATGGTCTGTTGTATCTATTATCACACTTTGGACGTGACAGCTAATATATTGGAGTTGGAAATATGTGACATGAAATAACTCTAGAATTTCGTAAAAACTATTCACGCGTGTCCCACTTTCTATGAAAACAAGGAGATGGGTTTTGAGATAACAATATGGCGTATAATTTACTTAGACGAACGATTACCGGCAGAATATAAATTACTTGGACTCCAAATCGTTGTACATGAAATATATGTTACTTTAAAAATTATGCAGAGCTTGTGGAAAATATAACTATTGATATCTGTTTGTAAATTTGTTATATACCCCGCAGGAACGCGGTTTATTTCTGTCTGGTAATACTTCGGAAAAAATCTGACAGATGTCTTGCACAGCACGTCACTGAGAAGTTTGAGCAACCCTTTTTTTGGTCAATGGATAGCGTCTTTTTTAAAGTTGATAGTTCGTATATTACAGGCTGGAAATATATTTCAAATTCGTGTCGTTTCGTCAAATTAATAGAAAAAATAATTCAACAATATTATGTAATATTTCTGTATGCTTTTGGAATTAATATCAAGGATGTTTTAAAAGCGAGGTTGGAGATGGATGATACAACGTGGAAAAGCTTTCTGAAGTTAGCACAACTTCAGAAAACTTTTCCACGTTGTATCGTTCTATTGTGCATTCCATTTTGAACACCTATACATAACTACATTATCACGAAGTTTAGTTTTTAACACTAACAACCATTGTTTTGTGACCTCGTAAAATAAAATGTATTAATAAATCTAGGAAGTCTTTATTATCGCGTATTTTCTGCTAGCCTAATGTGATTTGGCAATGTACTCTGAATAGCCAGCGTAATTTTAACTTTAGTACATTTGCGCATCAGCTGATACACGATTTTGTAAATGGCACTTGGTTTGTTTCGTATACGTCAAGTGGCCACTCACTGACTGTCCGAATCTTGCCTTCTTATATGAAATGGACCATAAGATGTGTACAATGCATACACTAAAAGTGAGTGCTTTACATACCTTAGTGTTAAACAAATGTTATTTGACACCTAGAATGAAAGTAAGCCACTTCGTAAGAAGAAACGAAAAATGTGGACGAGAAAATGCTAATGATGTACAACAGGTTACATGGCCTGCATACAAGGACGAAATATGATCGCAACAGGCATCGCCCTGCAACAAGAAAATAGGGCAATGTTCTATCTTCTGATTTTGTTCAAGTTCAGCATCTCGCGCAAATTTTGCTATCAATTTTAGTAATATTTTCTGTGACTTCATTTCTTTTCTAGTTTCGAAAGGAAAATTGCAATATTGCAAATCAATTGGAGATTTTTTTGTCCCTCTGTCAGTATCCAGCACTGAAACCGTATGAAGATGATAATGTTAAAAGCTGTAAAGAAGCTGTAACGCCATATCATCATCTACCATACCTCTGCGTACAAATTTACCAGCGTCATTTGAGAGGAAGAAGAAGCCAAAGTGTGTGCATCATCCTTAAAACCAGATTCTTTTTAAGTTACCCCGATTGGTTTTGAAGCAGAGTCCAACGCTTTCTTACAATATTTCTTTCTCTGGTACTGCAAAGGCAATGGACCCCTTGGTGTAAAGTTAAATAACAGAATTAATATATTGGCAACAAATTCATGTCATTCATCGTTCACCAGTTTGAGTGCCCAATAAGCTCAGCTTCTATTGAGAGAGTATTTTGCAGCTTCTCATTTATACAGAGACAACTTAGGAATAGGCTTGGACTGGCTACTGCCAGCAAATTGGTAACATGTTACTAAAGCAATCACCACAGTGACAAAAATGAAAACTTTTGGAGTGGTAGTTATTTTTGACAAAATGGTTATTTTTGGCCTGATTTATGTAATTAGGAAGATAGTTGCAATGAATAACTAATGTTAATTATAAGTACAAAAACCAAGGTAATAGGAGTCTGGTAGTACAAATTTTATTTGCAATTTGTAATGACACCTACTATAGTTAAAGAATCACAATTTATAAATTGCCTAATTCAGTTACTACATGTATTTTGTGTTCAATAAATATGATTGTTTTTAAATTTTGTTGGCTTGTATATAGTCATAGTTATACATATTTATGTGGATTTGAAATATACACAAATTGTGAATTATTATAATACATAAAACATACGCTATGATTAAACAATAGGCTGTACTTGAGACATGATTTTAAAATATTAGACACTGTGGTTCAAAGAAAGGTTTTGGTTGTTTTAAGTATGTTGAAATCTATTTTATAAACTGCTTCAACATTTAATGATTTCAAGCAAATTTCCGTACAAAGTGGAAAATACTGGCAGAAATAAATAAAGTCCTGGATGTTTTTATCCTGGAATTTACCAGTATTTTCCACACAGTGGATAAAGCTGCCAACCCTGATCCGTTGTCATAGCAACCAAGCGGCATGATAAGTAAATTATTGCCTCTCGCACTCTCGTGATTGGTTTACTTTTGAAGGCCTGGTTGATTTTCGAGCTTCTAGTCATCTTGGTTTTGGATGGCAGGATGTTGACCGGCGCTAGTTTAGGCTGAAGGCTGTTTTAATTAGTTTTTAAGGTAATTTTGTTATAGTTCGCGCCTGTGAACAGGCCGTCTCGATGCAGACGAAGATACGTGAGCTAAGCTAGTGAGAAGCAAGCCTGTACGGTCACCACCCTTGTAATGTTACAGGTGTTAGGAAGTCGAACTACCACTCTATGTGCACTATAGGCCCGAGAGCCTAGTTGAGGGAAGACCTCAAGACTACGTCCTGCAGATTCAGGGGAATGCTCCAGCCAAGAACCAGGTCAATGAGACCTTTTAGATTTCAATATACTTGATTTATTGCACATAGGCAGAGAAGTGGACTCAAATGGTTGCTAACACAGTCGTTTATTATACACACGGTTACACTTGACGACACATCGCTACAGATGCTTGCGAAACAACAGAACGGGCGACTACCGAGCGTAGGCCATTTTGATACATGAATGTCCATAGAGGTAGCAATCCAACACTCCTCCTCCATTTAAATATATATAATTAAATTGTTAAACTTAATAAATACATTTCACAATACTTAATTTATATAACATTCAAGTCACTTCTACATTTTTCAAATTTTTCAAGTGACAAAGGTTTAGTGAAAATGTTAGCTATGTTGTCTTCTGTAGATACATAATTTATATCAAGTAACTTCTTGGCTACACAGTCTTTTAAATAATGTTCTTTAATGTCTATGTGCTTTCCTCTTTTTGACATGGATATAGCACTCATATTGTCTATATTCAAGATTGGTGTCTGTTTTACCTTCAAACAGGAGAGGATACCTTGAATGTTAATGACCTCCTGTGCTGCTGCAGAACCGGCCACATACTCCGCTTCACAAGTGGAGGTAGCTACACAAGTTTGCTTTCTTGATATCCAGTCTACCGGGTTTCCACCATAGAAGAAAACTGCCCCTGAAACACTTTTCCGGTCTCTTCTGTCCCCTGCCCAATCAGCATCTGCGAAAGCTACTAACTCTTTTGGGCCTTTTGTAAAAGTTAACACTTTGTCTATTGTTCCTCTCAGATATCGCAGGATTCTTTTACTGGCAGTCCATATCTGGTTGGTTGGTTTGTCCAGAAACCTGCTGAGATAGGAAACCGCGAACATGATATCGGGTCTACTGCTGTTAGCTAGGTACAACAATGATCCTATTAATTCTCTGTAAGGAACATCTATAATGGGCTGGTTTTCTATATACTGAAATCCACTTTCCATGGGGGTTTTTGCGCTCTTGCACTCAAACATATTAAAAACCGCTAGAACTTTATGAATATAAGCTTTTTGAGAAATTTTTTTACTATGTAGTAGGGAGAGATTTTCCAAACCTAGAAAGTTTTTGACCGTACCCATATCCCTAGCGTCAAATTTCTTTCAGAGAATGCACTATTTCATTGATTTCATCATTTTTGCCAATCATAAGGATGTCATCGACATGGATAANTGCACTATTTCATTGATTTCATCATTTTTGCCAATCATAAGGATGTCATCGACATGGATAATTAACTTAATACTATACCTATAATATAGACAAAAGTCGTAATTTGATCTTTCAAAATTTAGGGACAACAGAAATTCATTTAACTTGGTATTCCAATTTTTCGGGCTTTTTCTTAAACCGTAGAGTGCTCTTTTCAACTTCAAAACTTTTCCTCCAGGCAAATTCATACCTTCTGGCACTTTCACATAGATGTCTGTGTCAACTTCACTATGGAGAAAAGCGGAAGGAATGTCAAGTTGACGCATAGAGTAATTTTCTGTTAGTGAATGGGATAATAACACTTTAGTTGTAGATGATCGGGCAACAGGAGCATATATATCATTATAGAATGTATCACACTTTTGCTGGAAACCTCTTGCTACGAGACGAGCCTTCTTGGTCCCATCTGTTTTGGTTCGGAAAACCCACTTTACATCAATAGCTCTCTCTTTATCTGGCAAATCATCAATAATCCATGTTCCTAATTTTTCTAAAGATTTCAGCTCCTTTAGAATTGCCAACTCCCATTCAGGGTTCTTGATTGCTTCTGCATACGTTTGTGGATCATCTTCATTCGACTCTAAGTAATAGGCAGAATAAACGTTATAGTCGTCTAAATATTTTGGGGTTTTCACCTCTCTTCCTGATTTTGTTCTACTTTTGTCTTCATTTTCTCCTACCCCATTTTCTTCTTCTTCACTGTTCTCCTCCTGGGCTTTAACTTTATTTTGACTTTCGACTTGTAAATCCTTCACTGGTTCATTATTTGTTTGTTCATTTTCTACATACTGTAGATTCTTGACATCATTTACTGTTTCATCCTTTGTTTGGTCATTTTCTACACAATGTTCTTGAATTTGAGGTGCCATTACATTTTCCAGAAATGTAACGTTTCTGCTAAAAGTTACCTTTTTCGTAACTGGATTCATGCATTTATAGCCCTTAGTGTTGGTACCATAGCCCACTAAAATGAGTTTTTCTGATTTTGGATCCCATTTCTTCCTTAATTGTTTTGGGATTTGGACCATTACTGGGCAACCAAAAATTCTTAAATGAGATAACCCAGGTGCTTTACCTGACCACGTCTCAAATGGTGTCTTATTACAAAGTGATGAAGTTGGAGACCTATTTATAAGGTACACGGCAGTATTGACAGCTTCTGCCCAATACTCCTTAGGAAGTCTTGCGTCAAACAGTAAGCATCTTGATTTTTCGACTATGGTTCTATTGGCTCGTTCACAAACTCCGTTCTGTTCTGGTGTATACGGAATGGTTGTCTGATGTCTTATCCCACAGTTAGTTAAGAAATGTTTAAATTCTGAATTGATATATTCCCTGCCGTTGTCTGACCTTAATATTTTTATTTTTCTACCCGTTTGATTTTCTACCATTTTCTTGAATTGTTGAAAGACCTCTAGAACTTGACTTTTATTTGTTAAAAAATAAACAAATATCTTCCTCGAATAATCGTCAATAAGAGAAAAGAAGTATTTACTGCCACCGATAGATGTTTGCTCCATGGGGCCTGCTAGGTCAGTGTGTATTAATTCCAACAGGTTTTTGGCTCTACTGGTACTGGATTTGAAGGGAATTCTTGTCTGCTTACCTTCCAAGCATACAATGCACGGATTGGTAGAGTAAGTTAGGTCTTTCAAGCCAGTTGACATTTTTGTAATCATTTTCATGTTTTTCCTATTCATATGACCTAGTCTGCGGTGCCATAAAAAATCGTCCTGTACTGAACAAACAATTTCTTGTTTAACTTCGTGTTGATTGTAGGTGTCGACTCGGTATATACCGTTGCTAGGTTTTGCTGTGGCCACAACATTGTTAGTTTCATCAAAAATTTTGGCCCCATTCTGATCGAACCTGATTTTAAAACCATTCTGAATAATTTTATTGACAGACAGTAAATTGATAGAGGCATCTCTTGCATACATAACATCTCTAACTTTCCTTTTTACATGTTTTCCAAAAACATTAAGATGGAGTGAAGCATCTCCCATTGCCTCAACTTTTAGGTTAGTATTATTGGCAACTGTAATTGAACTCTCTTTCTCTATTAAATTAGTGGTAAATATATTCTTGTTATTTGTGATGTGTGTAGAGGCACATGAGTCTAAATACCATGATGAATTATCATCATTATCTCCAGACAAACAAGCCCAAAATGTCTTGTCATTTGTATTGCCTTTACTGTCCCAGTTATTTTGTTTATAATTGTTACTAGGCCTTCGACTTCTACAATTAGCTTTTAAATGTCCCAATTTATTACATGTATAACACCGTGGTGGTTCCTTTCTATTTACCTTAGATGATGAATAAAGTACAGTATCATTACTTTTGACCTCATTAGACTTAATGTCTTGCAAAAGTTTCACTTTAATTGAATCTCCCGTTATTTTTATTCCTGAACTCTCTAATCCCATCAACATAGGTTTATATTCCTCGGGTAACCCCGCCAACAATAGGGTACCGATCCACTCATCATTCACGCTGAATCCCATATCATTAAGTTTATGACTGGTTGTAATTATTGTATCACAATAAGATTCCACGGACTTACAGTTTTCCAGGCGAGTTGTAACTAAAGTTCTGAGAAGTCCGACTCTTCTTGTCAGTCCTGAGTCTTCAAATGCACGCTCCAGGCAATCCCATGCTTCCTTGGCATTATTCACATTTTTAATGTGTGAATAATTTATTTTATCCACAGAGAGAATAATTTTTGAGAGTGCCTTCCTATCTTTCGTGCTGTCCTTTTCTTTTCCTTCGACTGCGTCCCACAGGTCGTCTAGTTGAAGATATGCCTTCATGGCAAATTTCCAGTCGCCGTAATTGTCCCGACCTACAAGTTTTTCTACTTGCAAATGATTACTACTTGAGGCCATCTTAACTTGTATTACGACACTCGATGCACGCTTAAAAAAAAACCGTTAACCGTCACTGTTTCTGTATTGTCGCACCACCCGAATTTCTGGGCCCATAACCACTTGATTTATTGCACATAGGCAGAGAAGTGGACTCAAATGGTTGCTAACACAGTCGTTTATTATACACACGGTTGTAATATTGCGTTTTTGGGGGAACTTTCGCACTAGAATTTATTTATAATGCCGCACAGTTGGGCGCCATGTTGTATAGTTCCGTCTTTACTGTTACAAGCGTATATTTAATAATATAGCAGCCTCAAAGGTTAGGCGCCATCTTGTAACGTTTCGCCGTTTACACTGTCGACTGTTTACTTGCCACGGCTTGCTCAGGGTAGAAACACGAGACTCATAGAATTGAACCTTATTAATTAAGAATGAAGAAGTTCCAAATTAGTTTGTTATGTACTTTGTTTATTTAACTATTTATTTAACACTCAGCACCACAGTTCACAGAAGAAGTCCAAATTGCAGAGTACGAACCTTACAGATAAATATAAAAGTACAAAAAACAGCGCCACAGTGGTTTCCGTGTATTAACGTCTCATGAATATTAGCCCGAATAAAGAATATCTGCTGCTACCTCCCACACCGGCTGAGAAATGAAGTAATACAGTCTAGTGGCCGATGTGGGGGTTCTAATCCTGCCCGAACGCGGCCTAGGCTAGCATTGCATGATACTTCTCGACTGCGCTGACCTGCCCTCACGGGCGACGTGAAGTAACTCCCTAGAAGACTCTCAACGCCTAAGCCTCTGTAAGGGCGACAGCTAGATGCCTATATCCTACTGCCTATCCCCCCCTCTCCTGTGATAACGGCCTGGCCACGGCATCTGCCAGCAGCGTCATCACGAACTGCACGTGTCCCGCGCTCAACACAACGTTATCATAATTGACTGCTCCGTACGCACTACTCCTGCGATAAGCGCCCGGCATCCGGCATCTGCCAGCAGCGTCATCTAAAACTGCACGTGGCCCGCGCTCAACACGACGTTATCGACTGCCGCGCCGTCAACATAAACTAGCCTCGCCGTCCACAAAAACTTGTTGACATATTAAAACTGCGCCGAAGGAACTAAATAATGCTGAGGTTTCAAAAACTCCAAAGTTCGAAACAAAAACTGTAACCAGGACTCCTGATAAAAACTTAACACGCAGACGTCCGCCCCTTAACCTACAAATGCACTCGTCTGTCTGATAAACACGGGAAACGAGCCACCATGGCTTTAAACTTGAAACACGATAAAAATATTACGAAGCTGTCCCAAAGCTTTACAAACACGAAAGAATTTTACACTTGAGTCCCGAAAAATTCAGAATATTGCGTCATTACACGGTTACACTTGACGACACATCGCTACAGATGCTTGCGAAACAACAGAACGGGCGACTACCGAGCGTAGGCCATTTTGATACATGAATGTCCATAGAGGTACCAATCCAACAAATATGCATCATTTTGATTCAGCTAAGTCACCGATTTATTATTATTAAGCAGAGTATCCATTTAAATTTTAACAGAACATTTGGTAACACAGTTTTGAATTTAAACGGAACTGATCTCTGCCAGTTTTTAAAGACGGATCCCCTGGCGTAAGTCTTCGGCTATACCCTGAGCTAGTTTAGAGAATAGACTCTATACAATCATTATTTTTTTTTAAATAATTTTTTACAGTCTTGAAGTTAATTAAGTATTCCATTCACGAGAGGGGCTAGTGTGCAGAGGCCACTATTTACCTTCTTAACTTTATATTTTTGATTGAAAATTGGATCTTCATATTATTTCAGAAATAATTATTAATTTTATTATGCATGCCATTTGTGATTTTTATTTTAAAATTTGGTTGACAAGATTACACCTTAAATATTGCATATCTTCTGGAACGCCTCTGCTGTGTTATGCTTTCAGTAAAACATTGGTATTTTCGTAGTGCTAGTCCTGTTTCTATTTTTTGAGTTGTGTAGTGTTGTGTTATACTGCCTGTACACATTTTCATACCTCTGTGGTTCACATACAAATTATCTACCTTATCTCCTCCTTAAATTACATAATGCAGCGACAGCAAGGGAAGTGAGGCTATCTGCAACTTACGCGTTCATCTCCTTACCTTAATACTACTCTATCATACAATTTTGTGACCAGCAA
Source organism: Clitarchus hookeri (assembly GCA_002778355.1). NCBI lineage: Eukaryota > Metazoa > Arthropoda > Insecta > Phasmatodea > Phasmatidae > Clitarchus > Clitarchus hookeri. Next base: position 365,448 of record NQII01001490.1, on the reverse strand, counting down.
CATGCGGCCATATACACATTATATTCTCACCTACACTTTTTTTAAAATTTTTCTTTTTTTCAAATGCTTTGATATAAATTTTATAATGATACAATTTGCAAATTAAAAGTATATTTACTTCATTAAATTTAAAAGCCCAGTACTGTGCAGCAGTGTACTTTCTGTTGCAGGGATGCAATTATTCAGCCTTGGAGACAAGTTGTGCAGCAGGATCACAGGGAACTGAAGTAGAGTATTACATTGAAGAAAGTGACAGAGTGAAGAGTGAGTGTGCACTTGGAAATGGCAGCATTGCAGAAACAACTTTGTCTGCAGGTGTCTCCATGTGCAAGTTGTGCAGTGCAGTTTCAGCTGGTTGCAAATGCTGGCAACATAGTGAACCTGTGTGCTTGTCCGACAAGTGTGAAGATAACCTATCAGTTCCTCCAACACAAAGGCTGTGTGTTGTTCCGTCATTAACTCACCAGCGCAGTAACAAGTATACTTGTGATTACTGTGGCAAATCCTTTGATCTGAAAAGTGTTCTTATTGTGCACATTAGAACTCATACTAGGAAGGATTTATATAGTTGTGAAATATGTAGCAAATCATTCAATCGGAAATATACTCTTATTAGGCACAACACAACTCACTTTGAGGAGCGACCCTTCAGTTGTGAACTATGTAGTAATTCATTTAGTGACATATCTAACCTTATTAGGCACAGCAGAACTCACTCTGGGGAGCTTTCCTTCAGTTGTGATCTATGTAGTAAATCATTTAGTTACAAATCTTATCTTATTGCACACAACAGAACTCACTCTGGGGAGCGTCCCTTCAGTTGTGAACTATGTAGTAAATCATTTAGTGTCAAATCTGATCTTATTAGGCACATCAGAACTCACTCTGGGGAGCGTCCGTACAGTTGTGAACTTTGTAGTAAATCGTTTTGTTACAAATCTAGTCTTATTGGACACAACAGAGTTCACTCCGGGGAGCATCCCTTCAGTTGTGAACTATGTAGTAAATCATTTAGTTACAAATGTGATCTTATTGCACACAACAGAACTCATTCTGGGGAGCGTCCCTTCAGTTGTGAACTATGTAGTAAATCATTTAATAGAAAATCTAATCTTACTACGCACACTAGAACTCACTCTGGGGAGCAACCCTTCAGTTGTAAACTATGTAGTAAATCATTTAGAGACCAATCTAATCTTATTGGACACAACAGAACGCACTCTGGGGAGCGTCCCTTCAGTTGTGAACTATGTAGTAAATCATTTAGTGTCAAATCTAATCTTACTAGGCACAGCAGAACACACTCTGTGTAGTCTCTCTTTAGTCGTGATATATGTGCTCTTATCGAAGTATTATTCATTAAAATTCTATTAAANTGTGTAGTCTCTCTTTAGTCGTGATATATGTGCTCTTATCGAAGTATTATTCATTAAAATTCTATTAAAATATAGAAAACATCTTTTAGTAATTTTAATTGCTTTAGTCTAATAACGGAACAGCCTGCAAGTCATGTTATCTACTTACACATGGAAACCTCGTTGGTATTGCATCCGTTTCATACTGACATCTCGTTCGTAACGACACTTTTTTGGCAGTCATGAAAAATAGAAATAAACTAAACTTGGCCAATAAATATAAAAAACAAAAATGTATTAAAACACATATGAAAGGTGAAAAATTACCAAAAATAACACGGGTTGTATGGACTCTACCCTCGCACAATGCTTTGCATAGTGAAAATGTAAGAAAAAAAACGTGTGGAAATTATTTTTAATTTACTATTTTTAGCATGCAGCGAGCGAACAAGGTTGCTGACTCAACAAGAGTTCTACAGCGCTGCCTCTGCTGGTGCAGTTCTCTTTCTTGCGCTGTACATGTCTGAGAGATCTATATGTGTAGCACAGCAAATTCCACGCCCCACTCCGTGGCAGCAGCGCCAGCCAATGTTGACACT
>NQII01001490.1:342655-363323 GCA_002778355.1 Clitarchus hookeri | reverse complement strand
CTAGCCGCCGGGAGATCTGTTGAGAGTGCAGGGCTTTCTTGAGTCATCAGCAAATAATCCGGTGTAGTTCGCCTGAACGCAGTAAATACGCACCACGGAAGTATCGCTGACGACAGTAGGTATTATCCCCCCCCTCTAAAACTTCAGAAATCAGGAGACGTGTGGTGGAAGGCTTTGTTCAGCGTTCTTCCACTTCGCCCCCTCGCCCCCTTCCCTCCCCTAAAATGCGCCACGTCTCGCCGATTCAGGGCAGCGGCTGGCGTGTATAAAAACCCCTTTCCAAGAATAGGAGGGAGTCAGTAATATTGGGTACGTCAGGCAGTCATATCTGGGCATTTGTTAGTTCATCTTCACCACCGAGAGACGTCAGTTCGAGCAGAGAGTAAGTTAGTACAACAGTTACTAAGGCCGGGATATCGGGACCCGGCCACGTCCGTCAGCCGCATCATTAAGGGGTCAGTCATATAAAAACNCGAGTCCGAACAGCAGCCCAGGGAGAATCAGCACCGGCGGGCCGGCTTCCACGGCCTACCACTTCGCTGGAACTCATTCCCAGATGACAGCCTACCCACACTCACCGCTGAGTTAAGTATAGAATTCGTTGTCCAAAGAAGCCCCACTCAACCACGAATTCGCCCCGTGAATACGAGTAAACAAATTATGACAGTACCGCACCCCGAAAGTTTTGATGTTGTGTATTTGTGAATATATTCGAGACTATATATTCGTACTTCAAAATACAACAGTGATAGTCTACCTCATTATAATACCCGCAACCTCCAAGCACTTTTTAGTCGGTGCCTGGAGGACTTTAACTCTGACCAGATAAGCCACCATGTCCTCGACAGTGGCGGTACCTGCGTCACACTGATGCGTGCTGCAGTTGGCAAACAAACAGAACTCTGCCTGTTATTGTGTGTGTGTGTCTAATATATATATATATATGGACAGTAGTCAGACGAGCCGGCAGTGACTTATTCAGGTGCTGATAGGTCTGCATGGGTATCTGGAGCCATGTCTGCTTTGTATCACACAACTGGTGATGGTTCCATGGCGAATGAGACAGACTGCAAACACGATTGAGGTGGTCCCACAAAAGTTCAATTGGATTAAGATTGGGGCTGTTTGGGGGCCAAGGAAGAACTTTGAAGTATTCATTGTGCTCTTTCAGCTCCGTGCAGACACTTGCAGTCGGGTGGTAAGGCACATTATTGTGCTGGAAGATCCCATCCTCCCGATGAAAGACAATCATCATGTACGGGCGGACATGATCACAGAGGATGGATTCATAACCAAATTGATCATGAGTGCCTTCCTCACGGTTGATGGGACGTAGAGAATACCACGAGAACATTGCCCGGACCATAACACTGCCTCCACCGCTTTGTGTTCGTCCAGCAATGGATGTAGGGTGTCTGTTTTCAGGCGTTCTCGCCGGTCATGCTGACGTCCATCCATTCTATGCAGCTGAATACGTGACTTGTCGGAGAAGGCTACTCGTCGATGCACCTGTGTAAGCATGGGTGTAGTCAGCCTCAGTCTTCCCCGGAACCCCATTCGCAGAAGGGTTCGCTGAACTGTCTTGGTGGACATGTGTCTGGATGCCCCCTTGTTCATTTGCACCGTGATCTGTTCCGCTGTAGCTGGTCGGTTGGCCTTCAGGCACCTGCGTAGTAGACGTTAACCTCGAACATCAATGGCACTTGGAGCTCTGCAGTTTCCATGACTGTTATTCCCAATGGTGCTATTCGTCCACTCACGATACGGATTTACCAGAGAGGAAAATGAACAGTTCACAAACCTTGCTGTTTCAGAAATGCTGACCCCCCTGGCCCTTAAGCTGATGGACATCCCTTTTTGCAACCATGTTAAATCGCTTCCATTACCCATGACAGCAGGAAGTGCACTGTGTACAGCCAGTCTGTCAGTCACATTATATACCCGCTTCACCAGCCCACGTCACGGGCCATATGTCATGGTCTACAAGCCGCAGATGGCACTTCGTGCAGCTGGTCGTAATAATGTGATTTGACTGTGTATATAAAATCTGAGCATGGCTGTTCAACCCATCCTGGTTCTGTTAATATTATTGCTGAGGGGTTCGAATGTTGTTACTTACATTTGTGCCTCTCTATTGCTGTAATAAGTTGTGTTTTCTGCTTTGTTTGCTGACTGCGATTCAGATTTCTATTTTTGGCACTTTTTTTTAAAGCTTAATTTTATGTACATTTTTGACCTATGCTATTTTTTGGATTTCAATTCTAAGAAATTGAAGCAAGAGGCAGGCAATTACACAACAGATGGATGCAGGCATGTACTCGCATTGTTTTTATAAAAGACTTCTCCCTCCTTTACATGTCTCATTAAAAGGAAAATGCTTGATTTAATAATGTCTCTGCCATGTTTTATAAAGTTATTAGAGAAAATTTCTACAGTTCACAAGTGTTTCCAAATGGCATATTTCCTCGTTTTACATGTCATAGGCGGAAAATACGTAAGGCCGCTGCAGTGTGTTAACCAAAGCTAAAGAAAACAAGTGCTCTCTCTCGCAATGCATAGTAATTTCCAGTTGAAATACAACTTACTTTATCACCTAAGTTTATTAATGCCAAACTGTAGGATCATAGGAAAAAAGTATTATATAATGATTGGTAAGTGGTGATGTTTTGTGTAGGATTAATTGTTTACATGTTATAATGTTTGATATGCTCTTGTGTTGTTAATAGGCCTGCTACACATTAGAGCCACTTTTGGCTTTGGTTATTCCTATTAAATATATTTTGCATGTGCTAGAAATATACACAGTTTTGAAGAGAAAATGTTTACTGTTGAAATATTATTATTTTATTAACGTAAAACTTTTCATTTCTTTGCGGGAAGTGTAAACACGGGCCGTATTGCCGCTGTTTTTGTTAGGCATATGAGCAGCGATGCTTTCTGCTATTTAGTTAATTTCAGCCCGCTCAATTGTATTTTCTGCGTAAAGGAGGTACCGATTTGCACTGAATACATCACCCTATTAAATAATTTATACATAATCAATGTAAACAATATAAATAAATGTAATTTCCTAGCGAGAAATGTGAACATGGGCTGTATCGCATCTTGTTTTAAGCATATGTGTGGCGTTTGGGCTTTTTTTCGTTAATTTTAAAACGCTCAGAAGGCTACTACATAACTTGGATATAATTTTACTCTGAATACATTAAACCGAAGAACCGAAACGACCCATCCCTAACAAAATTTCCATTTGATCAATAAAATTGTTTTATTTTCTCTGTTAGAGACATGTAAACATTACTCCCTGTACCCATTTAGAAAATATTTTATGGACGCTATTTTCATGTTTGGGAGTCCACTTTGGTGGAATGTGTGGCCGTTTCAATTCATAATTCTAAAATTATTGTTTCAAATATTTCCACAATTTTAAATATATCGTTTTTTTTTTTTTCGGAAAATTTGTTTCACATTATTAGTGAGTAAATGGTTTTATAAAGTAGGTTAAATATTTTATTAGAAATAGAATACCGCATTCTCTATTGGCTTAAGGAAATCTCGTTAAATGTGTTATGTTGCAATATACATATTGGACATAGGCTTAGACTGTTGAGATCTGCGTCATATCATAGCACATTGCTTGAAACGTAGTAGAGTAAGGAGACTGTGCCCTTGGAAATATCTTGTGTGGTAGCTTGATAGACATACCTGCATGAGGGCGACCCCACATACCTGTGGACAGAATTTGCTATTCTGGTGCGTAAATTGCAAGGAACACACATGTTTCAAGTGTTGGCGTTGCAATGAGGTAATAACACGGGCTGTTGATTCAGTGTGAAAGGAAATGTGACGTTTGTGTTACCCAAGTGCACCACTTGAAAAAAAGTGGAAGCTGATAGCATCTTTTGAATTTCTGGGGGGAGATGGGGATGTAAAGCAAAAATATAAGTATTTTTAACATATTAGGTGAAATTATAAATTTGTCTTTTACTCTTAATTTTGAATAATTGAAGACTTAGTTAAACTGGGTTTAATTGCCAAAACATCAATTACACATAGGACAAATCAAATAATGAGTGCTATGTTATTATATATACTGTACATATAAATAGGTGACACTGAATATTGTAAACATTATTATGTTTAGAAATAAAGTATTTATGAACACTTAAAAATTGTGAATGATTTTATTAGAATTTAGCCAGTTTTTGCAATAGGCTTATTTTGCACAACAAGTGTGTGAAAATCTGTACTTAACCAGTTTGTGTGTTACATTATTAAGGAGTGTGGATGACAGCTGGCATAAACTTATGGCTATTTCTCAGAATAAAAGATATTATTTATTCTTCACCTGAGAGGAAACCGTATTTTGTACATGTACCTAAATGTGCCCGCCTTGTTTTGGAACCAGACCGTAACACTGTCTTGCTCGTGCTTAGTCGACACAAGATAATTTGTAGCACAGCTACCTTACCCCACCTTGTGTTGACTAGCGTCTAGCCCTAGTACGGAGATAGACTTTGAACAATTGTTACAGTTTTTCTTTTTTTTCGTGTAAAACTTTAGTTGAGATTGTAGTTGTGCTATTACCAGTAGTTGCAAAAGGTAAATGGTTCACAAATAAGGTTGTTGTGTATAATATTTAGTGTACAGCCTTTTTTATATTGACTTATTAAAGTATTTAATGGAAGTATAAATTGCAAACCAATTAACAGTTGACAGCAAGAGCGTGTGATGTCGGTGAGCGTACAGTGCAATGGATATGCAAGGAAGAGGGGAGAGCAGCATTACATCTGCGTCAAAGGAAATATTAGTGTTTATTAGATAAAAATGGTTAGCAAATGAGTTCCACATTTTGATGGCTTGAGCAAAGACTTTCTCCAGAGAAAGGTGTGACAATTACAAGTTAACGTGTCAAGAAAGTTGTGTGTTTATTTCTTTATTGTATAGATTTGGTTTGCAGGGTATGACTAGTAACTCTGTTAGTGGACTGTTACAAATGTGTATTTTCCTCAGTGACCATAATAGTCGGGCACCTTCTGATGCTTATATTTGTTAAACTGATGTTCGTGATGTTATATGTTGGAAGACTTTTACAGTTTGTGAAAGTGTTTTAAATCAAACTCAAGCTCCTGTTATGTATTCATGTAAAAAAGATGATGAAATATGGTTATTTCATAAATAGATTGGAAGTTGTGGAGTTGTTAATGTTCTAGTTCATGTACAGCTTGGAAAGAATGCATAGGTTATAATAAAGTTTGTTTGACCGAAATCGATTCAGTAGGTTTTCAGTTTTGGCTAACATAACCTCAATTTCTTTTAAGTATGGGCGACCCATCTTTTGTGTATGTGGTATTTCAAGGTCACGTGCCGAGGCTGGTTATAACTTGCCTATGATGTAATAACCTCTCAGTTACCACCCCAACACCACGTCTTGCAAATTTATTGATCGCTCGGGCACGGTTGTTGTCCACTGTTTGTAGTGTCGTTTTTGCAACGTGTTAACAAAGCCTAAAAGGACAGTTTTAACTATCGCGGAAATGTTGGAAATAATAGTAAAAAAAATTGATCATTGTGTGTTATAAACAAAATAAAATTGATGACTTTTTCAAGAAAGCCACGGTTTAACATTTCTTAAATTTTTTTCATATCAAGTGTTTAAATGTTTACCAAAAACTTAAAATTTCAGAATTTTTAAACTTGTGTGTGCATGCATGCGTGCATGAGTGTGTGTAAGTCAGTATATAAAAATAAGCTCCTAGTAATTAAAGATGTACAGGCAGTCCTCTACTTTCGCGTATTTGACTTTCGTACAATTCGCGCTTTCGTACATTGGTTTCTTAAACCATAAATTCGACTTTCGCGTGTTTGCTTCATTCTTTCGTACATAACCAAAAAAAAATATTGCGCGCATGCCTTCACGAGAAACGTAAATATCAAAGATATATGTATTGTTTATATTCTGTAGGTTTTGTCTTCGCAAATAATATTGCAGCAAAGTTGACGTATACTACGTAGAGACCTCTGGTGTGGATATACAGATTATGTTTCCGATATAACTGAACAAATATGCAGTTGTATGTCTGATGTGTTACTACGCTATAGCGATTCTACGTATTTATGACGTTCCTGTTTAGAACTTCCTTTTTTTTTATTATGGTTTTTAGTTTCCTTTGAGGTTAATTTTATATCCATTGTTTTTTTGTTAATCTATTGGCGCACGTACATAATTATTACACTATGCAATGAATAACAAACGTAAAAACGAAATAATGAAGATTCAGTGTGTAAGAAGCAAAGAAAACATGTTGTAAATAGTGTACAAACGAAATTAGACATTATCGCGCAATCAGAAAGTGGCAAATCACTTGCAGCTATAGGACGGTCTTTCAACCTGAGCCGATCCACTGTGCGTTTTATTGTAAACAGCTGGGTGCAGCGATGGAAGAGATGGAACAGTCTTTAAAAGTGTGGTTAGACGATCAAAATGTGTCTTTTCAATTGTTTGAACTATTAGCTATATATTTAAACACTTTTAAATAACTTTGATGCATGATCTTGTTTCTTTGTTTGTAAATATATTTTTTTGAATATTTTTTTTTTGTTTAGTTTAGTTTTTTTCCTTATCTAGGAACGGAACCTCAATTATCACATTAAAATTAGGGTTCTACTTTCATACATTTAAACTTACATACACAAATTTAGGAACACATTGTGTATGAAAGTAGAGGACTGCCTGTATAGAAATCTAAGATGCTCCAACCCAGCCTATTGAGACTTAATGAGAAAGCAGCTGACACTTATTGATAGAGTTGAGTGCTTACATTTTTGTAAAATTCGTTATGGTTCTCACAAACTTTGAAATGAATGAATCTGTACTTTTTCAAAAATGTTTTCTCCTTCGTTTAGCAAAAGTTAACATTAGGTCCAGTATTTATATTGTTAGGGTTATTTTTTAATGGGGAGTGTACTGTATTATTTAAATGCTAGGTTGGCTCATTCGAAGTTCCGTTATTGTCTCTACCACATTGCATTCTAAACTTTCAACTCACTATACCATCTCAAGGATGGGTCTGTATGCACATTGAGGAATCCACATACACATACACATTCTCTCTGTCTCTTTCAGTGTATATTGTGTTTCATCGTTTNGCATGGCGTCAGCTGCGCCTAGGTAGCGGAAGCTGGCGTACATTTCCGCCAGTATTCGCCAGCACTTGAACGAGCTCGGACGTTACGCTCACCCCACTCTGCAGAAGCCCTAGCAAGGACATCATCTGTCGAATAGTATCCAGTCGCATCGATAACATTGTAAATCATTATCATCATCTCTTTCATTATTTAACTTGCATAGCGCCGAGGGGAGAGCGACGTTATTATTTATCGGGAATCGTAAAGTGCATTTCGAGCTTCACATTATAAGACCACGTGGTCGCTTGTAGTTCCGGGCCATTCAGGCCATGTGTCTTGTGTATAGTTGTGTGTACGATAACGGGGTAGTAAATACCTTAACCAGCACCACTTTATTATTCATAATCAAGTAAGGTGTGCAAGGTGGCCTACAGCCTCGGCATCGTGTGTACGACGGAGTGTTTACCAGAGTCCCTAGGCTGTCGGCCGAACGACCCTACATCTCATCAGCTCACCGCAGAGCTGTGGCGCCGGGCACATACATATCACTTCCCATCTCTGGGAACACCGCGGATCAAGTTGGCTTTTCTGCCGTAGCCAAGCTTGGTCGCGTCAGAGGATTGTGAACCATGACCTATATAAATATAATCCTTGTTACATATATGTAGATTTAATTATTTTACTTTTATTTCATTTCGGTTTCCTAATTGCAATTCCCCCTGCTTGTCACAACTTCCTGCATTTCCCCTAACTTCCCCTCCCATCAACCACACTACCAAATCTGCCTAAATAAGTGCGAAATGTGGAAAAAAAACTACAGTCTGTGTCGATTATTGAAAGGATCAACATTTCTTCTCCAAGAGCATAAGAAATAAGGCACCAGAACAAAGACGAAAAGGTCAAGATATCCAATACATTTACCATATAAGATATTAAATTATATATATAAAATCTATTCACATCACATGTGATTATACCACTTTTTATTCCAACTGAGAAAGTTTATGCCAACACATTCCAAGTTATTTTACCCTTCCATCATAAACCCTACATACCTTGTGAATCTTTTGAATATACAAGGAGAGGTGGTATCAAATCGTTACTTCCTTCGAATTGTTAAAAATAACCTTTCCAACTAGTCCTACAAACTGACAAAAGTGTATGTCAACACTTTCCTATCAATCGTAGACCTAACATACTCTTTTTAATATCTTGACCATATAAGGAGGAGTAATGAATCATTACTACTTTAAAATTGCTGGTTCAACTCTTATTTCTTCATCTTTTTTGGGCAATTCGATTTTGTATTGACTTTCTCAAAGATGGCAGCACATGTCCACAGAACCTATCGGGTAGTTTCGAGCATGTTACCAGAGCATATAGGCCCAGATCAGAGACAAAGAAGCTTTGTGGTTGCCAGATGTAAGGTATGTTAAGGGTGTGTTATTGAAGCACAGCCTTTATATCCGCCCATGTTCTCTTCCATTTCAGCATGACCAATTCCAAAATCATTTTGTTTGGTTGAGCATATCCGAGAAATGATGCAATGTATTTCCATTTGAACAAAAATTGTTACGGTCGACTAGCACAGAAATCTAACACTGAAATATTGGAAATTCGAAAGCTGGAAAATGCTGATTGATTGATTTCATAGTTTGTTTATTTCAAAGAAAGGACATATAACAAAGGTGCGAAATAAGGAACAGAATTTATACATGAGTACCAACTTAAAAAGTTCTTGCTCAGAGACGGATGGAGATGGATCAAAAGCTGAAAAAAGAAAAAAGATCTGTTAGGAAAAAGTACCTGGGGAAAATAACCAAAACTCCAACAGTGAGTATAGAAATAAAATTAAAAATCTAAAAAATTATGACATGAAATAAATGTGCCTGCAATACACTGGAAGGCAAAAGGAAAGAGACTTATAAAACACAGGGATTGTAGTACTACCGAACTAGGTACTGTATGGTTGGTGCCACCAAAAATTTGTTAAATTATACAAAAAAAAAAAAAGGAAAAGAAATTATGGGAATAAATAAGCAGTGTATAATGTTGTGATTGTAGAACTGTGGCGTCTACAAAACCCGTGTAAGAATGGACCTATAATTGGAAAAACGGAAAAGCGACAAAGAAATATAAAGAAATAAAATGTTGTATATGTGGATCTTGGCGTCCACAAAACCAGTGTATAAAGAAAATAAAAGAAAAAGGGGTGTGATGATGTCTGTGTATGTGGATCTTGTGGTGTCTTGTGCTTGTCCAAAGACATTGCAGGTGTAATGGTTGTACAAAACAGAGTTACAAGAGATATATATGTTTTTTTAGGGGCCTTGATCCCTTGCTTTGTTGTGGTCATAGAACAGTGAAAAATGTATGTTTTATTTTCGGTTTTTCACACAAATTACATTGTTTTTAAAATACTTTTGGTGATGCAATTATATTGCACATGTACGAAACAATTTACTCCGATTCCATACAGTATAAAATTCAGACAATATTATTGATTCCTCAAGCCAGTCTTTCCAACAATTCAGAACATTCATGTCGCTTGGGACATACTTGTTTGTTTACAATTCCGTCGTATTTGGATTTTTGTCGTTGAGGCATTACAGAGATTTGGCGAGCGATCGACAGACACTGACATCGGGTGAAGGCGATTTCTCTCTTTGCTTCGTCCACCATGTGCATGCAATGTTGGTATCAAATCATCGGATTTCGGTTTGACGATAACATCCTAGGAAATGTCGGAGATGCGATGAGAGAGTACCATGGCAACTTTTCTTGCAACTATCAATGCTTCATTTGTGGATATTAGCCACAGTTCAATTTTTTTTCAATGTCGATTTTGTATTGACCATCCTTTCTGAAACATGGCACCACTTCTTCATAGTCCCAATCGGCGAACCTTTCGACATCAGGTGGTTTCGAACGCATTATCAGGGCATATATGCCTGGTTCAGAGACTAAAATGCTATGTAGTTGCTAGTTGGAGGGTATGTCAAGGGGGCCTGGAAATGAGGCCCCTTCAAATCCAACCAATTTTTTTCCATTTGTATTTTACGTGAATTGAAATCGCGCTACATGGCCGTTAATACCCACAAAACAATGCTATATATTTCCCTTTAAACCAAAATTGTTCGATTCCATTACGGTCGACCAGCACTAAAATCACAACAGTTGAGAACTCAAAATACCGCTCGACTAACGACATTGCAAGTGTAATGGTTTTACCAGATGATATGATCCAGCTGCGATTAGAGACGGATCGGATCACGCGAGCTGGGCAAACACCTGCTGGCCACCTTATTTTTTCTGCAGCGGTGCGTCAATGCGACCACTGGTATGTCGCCAGTGGCTGTGCTGGGCGGGAGGTAGTCTTACCCGGTGTACTCGCGTGCCCCTCGAAGCAGGACGAAAACCAGGTGGCGAATGACATGTGGCAGCAACATCAGGCCACCATAATCGGAGAAGTGCGTAAACACCAGCAGAGATATGCAGCACAATGGGTACCAACTTCCGACCACTCACCCACTGCACTACACCTCGGGCAAACTGTCTACATACACCTCCACCTGCACTTAGCCCACTCCACCAGGGCTGGCACCCTGGTGGAGCGGGCTACACAAGGGCATGGAAAAACTGGGGCACACAACTTACTAGGTAAAAGTAGGGCCACGTGGACAGATCAAAGTACCACCATGAACGACTTCAAGCATCACAACGCCCCAACCATTCGGAGCTACGAGGGAGTCCTGGCAACTGCTGCAAAGGAACCAACGTGGGGACGACCATGACGACAACAGAATAACCAGACCATGTGTACAGCACAACAACAGCTACAGTGGAACCCCAAGGGGAAACAGTGTCAGGGCAGGATGACTATGCTACACGACTGGTTGGTGCTAAACAAGAAACAAAACACCCATAGTAGCAGTTATGGCTGTTTGTCTGCCATCATTACCCCAAGACCGCTATGCAAGTGCCGTCGGCCATGTTGATAACGGAGCACTAGCAGCAGTCAGCAGAGCGAGGGTGAGGTCACTCCCCTCCTGCGCCTTCACAGCATGTATACCCGCATGCAGGGGCTGCGTGCAACACCGCCCTCGATTACATTGCAAGCAACACATTGCACAGGCTCCCTCATCAGTCAAAACCATGCCAAGGCAGTTCCAGAAGGGAACACATCGACGCACCACTACATCGCGGTGCCTTTGCGAAGACCTCATCACCAGTCAAGATCTGCCACAGCTTTAGCCACATTTCAGGGGGCGAAGACATATCAGCCCATACCGCGGGGAGAACACTGCCCCGTCCCTCGACATCCATCCACACAGTGGCTGTGCCCTCACCCAAAGTGGAAGGCAAAGGCTTTCTGCTGAGCATCCACATGAGTATATACTTCATGTCATATAAGTTGGCCAGATTCTGACAGTTTGTGAGTGGCAACTTGACGTATATGAAATAAACAAACTGCCATTTACATAATCTTGTATCAGCTGATACACGAACGAACAAAAGTTAAAATTACATTGGCACTGCTGACGCTCATTATACCAGCCAAAATAAGTGATAAGAAAGAGTTCCTAGGTTAATTAATACATTTTATTTTATGTGGTCATAAAACAACAGTTTTTAGTGTTAGAAGCTAAACTTTGTAAAATACTAGTTATTTCGTGGATGATATGATACGATTGCTGAGTGAGGTTGCAGCCTGAGGGGCTGGCACCGAAGTTCTTGTGAAGTGAGAGACTTACCACGTCCGGCCGCGTTGAAGTGATGTAGCCGACTAGACTGAGAGCTGCGCCGGCTCGCGCTACTTAAGCGCGGCTGACACCTGGCGGTGGAAAGATGAAACACACATAAGACTTAAAAATGCTAATGAGATGTAAAAATGATATACCTTACATAAACATAATCGAACACAATTACCCTATACAACTTACATAATAAAACACAATTACCCTATACAATTTACATAATAAAACACAATTGTATTAATATTAAATGTTTGACGCAGCAGCCACTGTGTTGCCAACTTAATAATGTCACATGTCCCTGGCTGGCTAGGTATGTGATTACTATTTTGACACACGATAATTATGGTATACATAAATACTGAATAAATACATATAACCCTAAATAAGTAAACTGATGAAACTATATTGGTAAATAATAATGATTAAATTGTCAAACTCTGAATAATCACTGACACTGGTTAAATTAATGACACTGGTGCACTACCACACATGGACAAATACACTTGATAGACACTGAATACACAATAACTCTTGCACACATGCCCGCTGGTGTGGTGCAGCTGGAGTGGAGGAAACTACGGCGGCAGTCACAGTGGGCACAAAGGTACCAGTGAACGCCTGGTTCACGTCAAACTGCTGCTCTACCAACAAGATTCAGGGAATGACCAGCACATGGAATACACTAAGCATACTTGTTAATCTTCAATATTATTTCTTGTGTACCCTTGTGTTAGCCAGACATATTGGCAGCATTATCATATGAATGGCCTCGACACTTACTAAAAATCTATTTTGCACTCATTTGTAAGGTAGTTGTGCACCATCTTAGCCATACTTTACCCTGTGTGGCTACCCATCTCTAGGAAAGTTAGAAAACGTTCAATAGGGAGCCCATCATCTGGTGAAACATACCTAACAATAACAGTGAGCTGATCAATATGGGACCGGACTGGGGTGGAATCTACAGATAAACTGAAGTACCCTGCAGTTCTTAAATCATCCAAGATTGAGTCTCTTACTTTATGCGCCATAATTAGGATAAATTCATCACATATGGTTTTAGACAGATAATACGTTACACCTGATCCTTTGTTCCCTAATTATTTTATATGGCTTGCTAGAAAAGGATCAAATTTTGCTATAAGTTCGAGTAATCAAAGGAAATTGCCATTGTGAGAAGAACCAAATGTTTCCTTATTTCCTCCGAAAGGGAATCCATGCTCTGCCATAGTAATTGTGACTGCCACAACTCGTTCAAGAACATTTTTCCAGTACTGCCGTTTATTATTTATATTTTTCGCTACTTGGCAGTCAATTGTTGAGCCACATTTTCTTGTAAGATATGTTACCGGAGCTGTTCTATGGTCTACAGAGTTTTCATGACATTGAACTAAATCGGTGTTGCACCAATCACAAAATCCATCGGATGATAATGGCGTAGAAGAATTTGAAAAGAGTTAACACCCGAAACAGTATACACTGCCAGTTACTGGCGAATATACTAACCATTCTCTGCAATATTTTTCATCATTAGCCCGTTTGGGATAGAGCAAGCTTTTTGAGCAATATATGTCTTGGTTTGCAAAAAAGCTTCTTTGATTTTTCAAATGAGCCATTGAAGTGCTGACATTCTTACGAACCTTTTTCTACCCAGTATAAAATCTCATCTTTACTTAAATCATCCCATAGCCCAAAATAATTGTGTTTGTTTTTTTATGCAGAATCTTCTGTGATTGTACTACTCTCTGGTTTATAAATCTTAATATTTGTTGCTTCATTCGTTGAATTAGATTCTATACAACTAGATGTACCAGGTTCTGTATCAGGAATAGGATGAATATCCCATGACTGACTCACTGTGGTGGAGGCTTTTAGTTCATCAGGCCCCTTATCTATCTTTGTTAACAAACTTTCTAATTTTGTTAACTTGTCAAGCTTTTCTTCAGTTCTCTGCTTCTTTTTCCTCTTTTGAGTTCTACTTTTATAACTTCTGGTTGACATCTTACAAACTGTGGGCAGAATATTTAATATAACTATAAACATACATTTAAAAGTAGTATAATGCAGGACTTTTGTTTAAATTGAAAATTTCCTGTGATATTACCACTACTTACCAGCAAGCGATATTTTTGTAGTAAATAATACATGCAAAGAGGAAATTAACAATATCCTCTCTAGTTTTAATATTAGTTTAATTAATAATATTAAAGAAGAAAAAACAATAAACTTATACATTAATATTTAATTTAATACAATCAAAACGAAATAATATGTATTCTTTAATGTGCAGTTCTTTCAAATATATATTTAATAATATTATTTTAATATGTATCTAATGTTTTATCACCTAAACCTCTTTAGGACAATATGTCATTAATTGCAATACACTTTACCAATGTTCATTTACAAAAAATTGTTATCATGCATAGTCTACTGTTATTTTGTTTTGAAAATATAGAAAATGGATTCACTATTTTCTATATATTTTTTCAATTAAAATACAATCGCAGAAAAATTATTGCATGCAACACCTGTACTAACCATTCTTATTATGCACAACTATCCAACCAGGTTTTTTTAAATCAAAATATTGTAAAAAAAAATTAAATGCGGTAGAAAATATTCTTGCGTTAGATAGGTTATGTGCGTTCTTGTATAATATGCACTTACCTGAAATGTAACTCCAGTAAGGATACAAAAAAAAACTTTCCAAAATAATGTCAAAAATCAAATTATCAAAGAAACTCACTGTAAATACTAAATAAAAGGTCAGAAATATTGTATCGTCTGCCGGCTCACTCAAACTACAAAAGGTCAGCGCAGCTCGAGTGTAGCGGAGCAACACAGGGGAATCCCCGTGTTTATAGTAAAATTAATTATATACTTTACACGTTCAATTTCTATTATAAAATAATAATGAAATAATTTAAAAAGTTACCGAAATTACCGGCATTTGCTATCTAAATTTATCAGTGATTTCGATAGTCATAATTACCATTAATACCGGTTGACAGGTTATGGGTAATGCAAACCCTAGGCACAATAGCGCATTGTTCTTCGAAAATACGTGCTAAAAAAATTGGGTGAAGAGTATGGGATGTTCCTGACGTGCGGCATTGGGACAAATAATACTGCAGTATATTTAAGTATATATGACAATTGCTCAATCGGACAATTTTATGGGGGCCCCCAAGAACGTAGGGGCCCTAAGCTATAGCTTGTGTAGCTTATAGGTAAATCCTGCACTGATAGTTGTTAAGAAATTCTAACATTATTCCACGTCACATATATCCAACTCGAATATATTAGCTATTATGTCCAACATGTGATAATAGCTACAACTACAGTTTCGCAAATGTTTTCCCAAATTCACTGTCTCGGGCAAATAAAAAATAGTTAGCAAATATGAAATATTTTGCAAGGTTTCATATTTTTACTTTTTTTTTTTTTTAAATTTGAATTTGCCCTATTTAAGAGCGCTTGGAACCATTTTGGCTGAGTTTTCTTACTGCCCAATATTCCTTCATGAGTTGTGACTGTCTTTGTTTTCTTTCCTCCGTGAAGGTGTAGTTGTTTTTCCTTCTGATTTTGGGTTCAAATTTTGTAGTGTCGACCAATCTTCTGAAGGTTTCACGGTCTCTCGTGTTTTCTTCTGTAATTGAAAGTGATTTTAGGTCGTTTCTGACTTCTTGTAGCCAATTGGTGGGTGTTTTTAGACTGTTGTTGTGATCGAAAATCTTTTTGGTTAGTCTGTAATTGTCCATTCGTTGTAGGTGGCCATAGAATTTTAGCCGTTTTTTTCTAATGTTCTCTGTAATTGGTTCTACTTTGGTATAAAGTTCGTTGTTGCTTTTGCATCTGTATGTTCCGTCTTCTGTTCTTCTTGGGCCTAGAATTTTCCTGAGGATCCGTCTCTCTTTTTTCTCGAGTTCTTCTCGTTGTCCTACCTTTTTTAATGTCAAGGTTTCTGCACCGTATGTTGCTTGTGGCCTAATTACTGTTTGATAGTGTCTGATTTTGGCTTGCCATGAGATCGTCTTCTTGTTATAGCGATCTTGAGTGGTTCTGTACGCGTTCTCCATTTTTTGTGTTCGGTTTGTGATGGCAACATTGTCTAGACCATTGGTCTGTATCCATTCGCCTAGGTACTTGAATTTATTGACCCGTTTAATTTTGCCGAATTCTGTGATGATGTGTTTTCCTGTTGGTCTGTGTTCCATATATTCTGTTTTCTTGTAGGAGATTTGGAGACCGGTTTTTGTGGCAATTTTGTGGAGTGTTTCAATTGCGACTTTGGCGTCGGTTGTGTTTTCTGATAGGATGGCAATGTCGTCTGCGAAAGCGAGGCATCTGACCTCAAATTTCTTCTGGCCTCTCCCAAAGGTCAGACCCTGGATTCCGAGTTGTTTCAGTTCTTTCTCCCACTCTTTTACGATTTTGTCCAGGACTAGGTTGAATAGGATCGGGGAGAGTCCGTCGCCTTGTCTGACACCTGTTTTGATTTTAAATTCTTTCGACAACTCGCCCAGAAATTTAACTCTGGACGTTGTGTCGGTTAACGTCTGTTCGATTAGAGCTCTTGTGTTTGCATCTATTCCCAGTTCTTTTAGTATTTGGAATAGCGTGTGTCTATCGATGGAGTCGTAAGCTTTTGTGAAATCGATAAAACTGATGACTGTGTTCTTGTTTCTGAGTGTTCGGTTCCTTAGGATCGATTTCAGGTTGTGTATTTGTTCAGGGCATGATCGGCCTTTCCTGAATCCGGCTTGGTATTCGCCGATCGTTGATTCCGCCTGTTGTTCTAGTTTTTCTAGGAGGGCTTTGGATAGGATTTTGTAGGTAACCGCTAGCAGTGAGATTCCCCTGTAGTTGTTGATGTCCATCTTGTTGCCTTTTTTGTGGATTGGGTGGATCAGTGCGAGTTTCCAGTCGTTTGGGACTTTGCCTGTGTTCCAGCAGGTTTCAATAATTTTGTGGATTGTTGTTGCTGTTTGTCCTCTTGTAGTTTTCCAAATTTCTGCCGTGATCCCGTCTTCGCCTGGGGCTTTGTTGTTTTTGAGTGACTGGATGTAACTTTTGACTTGTTTCAGCGTTGGCGGTTGTGATGGTGGGTATTGGTGTGTCGGTGTGGAGAATTGTAATCTCTCCTGTGGTTCCTCGCAGTTTAGTAGGTTTTCGAAATAGGATGCGAGCATGTTGCAGTTTTCGAGGTTATTTGTGATTATTTTTCCTTCTGTGTTTTTGAAGTGGAGCGATGGTGGTGTGTAGCCTGTGAGTTCTTCTCTAAATATTTTATAAAATTCTCTTGTGTTGTTTTTGTTGTAGTCCTCGTCTAGTTGTGTCAAGCGGTTGCTGTCGTACTTGCGTTTTTCGTTTCTGATTGTTTTGGATGTTTGTTTTCTGGTTGTTGAGAATTTGGTCCAGCTCTCTAGTGATTTCTTTTGGTTCCAGATCTTCCATGTTCTTAGCCTCTCATCTAAGGCTTCGTCGCATGTCGTATTCCACCATCGGTGTTTTCGTTTGCGTGGGGGTTGTTCGATTTTCCTGGTCGCATTTTGGATTTCCAATTTCAGTGTCTGCCAATCGTGTGTGTTGTCTGCGTTAATATTAGAGATGAAGTCTTCTCGATTTTTCAGAAGGAGTTCTGTACTGATTCTTGGTGAGCGTTTCGCCACTGTTCGTTTTTGGCGGTTGGGCTGGAAGCGTGTTTTGATTTCTGTGAGAAAGTGGTCCGAATCGATGTTATTTCCACGTCTGACCCTTGTTTTTAGAATTTCGCGTTGATTTTTTTCTGAAATAGCGACGTGGTCTAGTTGGTATGATCCAAGTATGTGGTTAGGGGATCGCCACGTTTTGGTGTATCTTGTTTCCTTTTTGAAGTGTGTCGACATGAGTTTGAGGTTGAACTGCTTGCAAAAGGCGATGAGGTGTTTGCCGTTTTGATTTGTCTCTTTGTGTCCTGGGTAGAGTCCTACTATTTCCCTGTGTTGTTTTTCTTTTCCAATTTGTGCGTTGAAATCGCCTACCAGAATTTTGACGTGCTTTTCAGGGATTTTGGTAGCTGTTTCTTCTAGTGTTTCCCAGAAAAGATCTGTCTTTTCAGGATCGTCTTCGTTGTGGGCGTTTGTTGGTGCGTGTCCATTGATAATCGTGTAGCCTTTGTTTCCTGAGCGGAACGAGAGCGTCGATATCAGTTCGGATGGGGATGTAAAGTTTGTGATCGAGTTGGTTAGGTTGGTTTTAACCATGAAGGCCGTGCCAAATAGTGTTGGGGCATTTTTTGATTTGGTCGCTGGTTTACCTTTATAAATACGGTAGCCGTTGGATTCAAACGCGTTTTGGTCTGTGTATCGTGTTTCTTGGAGTGCGAGAATTAGGATGTTACGTTTGTTCATTGTGTCTGTTAGCTGTTTTAATTTGCCTAACTTTAGCATGGTGTTGATGTTGATTGTTCCGATGAGGTGGTTGGTTTTTGGTCTAATTTTTGTTGTGGTGCGTCCGGTGTTGAAGGTATTGGGAAGCTCCGACTCTTCCTGTGCATGATTTCTAGGCTCTCCAGAATCCGAACGCCTAGTTGAACGACTTGATGTCGCTGGAGATTGGTTACTCCCTGGAGTAGTAAGTTTCTTGGGTTGTCCCATCAAGCTGGTTGAATGTATGTTTTTGGGAAGAGGCCATTCGTCCTCTTCGATATTACATCTAGGATCTGATCTCTAGATGGATCAAATAAAGCCGCCCAATATGGGAACAGACGCTTTTCATAACCGCCCAATGTGGGAACAGACATTACACTATTTTTGGTCCACCCCAGGTATTTTATTTCCCCGGTACCCACCATATCTGGTGAGCTTTCCCCTATCCGCCACCTGGGGAGGCGCCCGATATGGGAATAGTAACCCACACGGGAATTATAACCTACAAATTTTTTTTTTAGACAGATGTCAGTCTGAAATATCTTAAAATTGGTTTAGCATTACATTTTTTTTTGTAGTTACTAAATTTTAAATTAATTATTTATATTTTAGCCCTTTAACATAACAATTAACTGATTAACTAATACTATAATCGTTGCTACGTATTTCTGAGTACCAAAATTGCCTAAAACGTCCCACGAACAGTACATTGACAAGGGGATCGGCTGATAATGACATTATGAAAATAAACAACATCGTTGCCATGTGGCCGACCGGCTGATGGCGGAAGGATATGTAGTCAGATATAAATAGTCATGCTACTTTCGCAGATCTGTCAGAATCTTGCCAACTTATATGATACAAAGAATATCAAGGTGCAAAAGAAGTCTCCCGGAGGCAGGTGTGGGGGAATTTGATGTGAACCTCTCTTCCGCCTAAGCCTGTTTTGTATCTCGTCACAAGAAGCAGGTACTGTGCATTACAAATATGCTATCGTGCGCACATCAACCATGCATTACACAACATTCAAGCAATCGGAAAGCACGTTCGTTCATTGTGACACATTGTAACCAGTGCCCTAACAAGGAAACCTGTTCCGATGCAGATCCTATAATTAAATATTTTTTAACCTCTCAAAGAAAAGAACCTTGTAATCACATTTACAAACCTACGTATATTTCACTAGCGACATATCGAGAGGAATGCCATACACCAAACCTTGGAATTGTACAACGCTAGTAGGTTTATTTACAGACTTTTAATTTCGTCAGTAAATCTGAAAACTTTGCTTGACTGCAAGACCAGAAATAAAAGTAATTTTCAATATAGCTGGGCCTGCTCGTTGAATATGTAAAATATCTCGGTTGGGATGAAGTTTGCGACCTAAAGACATGATTGCCAATATTTGTGTCTTGCGACACAACAAAAAACACAAACAGACCACGATTGCCCCGATGAAAGCATACTTGGGGGGCATTAAACTTACTCGCAGTATTAAAAATCTTCTTTGAAGAGCCATCAATCCTGTCACGATTAGTTTTTCCCTTACGACTAACATTATGAGCTTTCCTAACTGATAATTTCTATGTGTTAATCGATATCCATTGCTTAACTGCTATCAATGTTTATGGATCACAAAAACCATTTCGACCACACTTTCCACAAGCCACTTTTCACTTGACGATAGCTAATAAAATAATGTGATTCTAAATTAAAGGAATTATAATTATTATAATAAAGAAATAGTAATCGATTATTCCCGCAATAAGCGATTGTTCGATTTATATTTTATAATCGGTACTAATCGATAATGGAATTAATAATTAGTATTTTAAAATGCCCATCCATATTAAGCAGTCGAATGTCCCACAAAAGGAACAATATCGCTAGCTTCTGATTGAGAAATAATCTATTATATGAACAATCGACTTGATTCATATGTACTTCTTCAATATTCCGTAACTGCTGAAACTTTTGACTTACAAAAAAACTTCGAAATCGGCTCCATCCACTAACAGGCGTATTCATTGTCTAAGGAATTATCCACAACATAACCGAGAAAGATAACTATAGTCGGTTCATGGCTGGAAGAGACTTTCTTGAAGCCCTGCTAGAGATCTACTTTCAAGCCCATTTCGTATCCTTCTGCCAAAGGGTAAACAAACATTGCCATGTGGCAGTCACATGGCAAAGTTTACATGCAATGTTTACATTCCACTGTGTGTGTGGTGTACATGTGTTCTTACATGCACATACACCATCATAAAAGTAATGTATATACTATTAATGGATATTCCACAAGCATAAAGTTTTTAAACTTGAGAATTTCTCACAAAAGAATATGTGATGCAAGCGAAAAACATTTCATTA
>NQII01001490.1:314481-341062 GCA_002778355.1 Clitarchus hookeri | reverse complement strand
AAAAATGTAAAATAGTGATTCACCCATCGTGGGGATAGGTTCTGTTAGGTTAGGTGGGCACATGTTACAAAATTAGTCGGACCTTAATGCCCGTCGTATATTCGTGTTCTGCATCATTAGTGGAGTGGAAATATACCATTTTCCGTGAAATTATTGTTATTTTTTTTACAGAAAAGCCCCCTAAACTTAATAATTACCCAAATAAAACGTTAAAAAGACACGTAGACAACGTTCGACGATGTTATCAAGTTATTAACAAATTTTCTTTATGTTCTTGTAAACACATTTCGTAGGCCAACATAATTGACCTTAGCACACACAACTTGCAAACGCAATGGTTAATACTACATATATTTTAACATACCTTAGAACTGTGGATCTGAAGCGTTTCAACATTTCTGCCGCTCTTTCCGCGACGTTGCAGGGTTTCATTTCCCCTCGCCTAATTAGGGAATACAACGATTCGGTGAGGTTAATGATGTCCTGTTGGCGTTGGTGACTTATCTTTTATTCACCTTGCTAGAACTCATGACTGCACACAAAAACTACCGCAACATATAACGTAAAATACAATAAATAAAATTTTAAGCAAATCTGAAATAAATTCAAAAAATATTAAAAACGTCAGAACGCACTACGAGTAATCTCTTATACAGGCATCAGAAACAAAAGAAATCGGCACAACGAGAAATAATAAAGAGAGGATATTAATAAAAAAAAATAAAAAAACCAGTAAATGATTTATTACTGGTTAAACAAGATAATCGCGCCAATTCTCTGGCACGTGTATCGACCACAGCCAGTCAACAACACACGGAACGAAGGTTTGTAAACAAATGGCCGCTCTACTTTCACCTTGAGCGTGATCTTGTGAGTATGCAAGAAACATTGAAATCAAAGTACGTTAGCATCACGTCATTAATAATTAGCATAATAAGATACAAGTCTTTTCGAAACCCATTTGTAAGCGATAAATTAACAATTACGTTAAAACTTTAGAACTATTTCCTCTCTTTGTGCTGGCAACCTAACGGCATAACTGTATCCGCGCTCGCCGCTGTTTGTAATGTTATATGCATGTAGCTAACGGCTAGGGTGTTTTTTCAAATGTTGATTTTCAAAAGTTTCTTCCCGTCGTGAACCGACTATAGCAAATCCTGTTCCACTCTTTTCTTCGCACGAATGAGAACGTATTATTTAACTGGACTGTTTTTTATATAGTTGATGACTGTAAACGATAAATGAAATTATCGACTACTTCCGTAGTTATTATATAGTACCGATCTCTATCATGATGATGTGATAAGTTCATTTGTTTATTATGGTTAAGAAATTGAACCTCGTGGAAATAAGAACTTTTTGATTTCTTTGTGGCATTTTGAGTTGACTCAGATTTGTAATTATTTACCCAATATTATTTTATTTCTAGGTACATAGGTTTTGCTCATACGCCCTTTAAATTTAAGTGTTGAGAAGAAGTGAGGTGGTGTGTTAATGTCAAGTATCTGAGCCTCATCCTCTGAGATGGACTTGGTGGGGGAATTTACAATAAAATCGGAGCCGGATTGTAATGAAACATTAATTAAGGTAAGAAATAACATAGCTTAATCATTAGTGATATTGCCTGTAATTTGATGCCCAAGGAGTGGAATAAGACGAGATGTCGCTTTGCATCACCGGAGCAAGCTCCTCAACACGGGGGTTGTACAAGCCCCGTGAGAAGCCTTTGTCCACCCAGTTGCCTTTCATTTGAACCGAGGCGGTAAAGAGAAGCTAACCTCCTTCCCCTGCCCAACCATAAAATGGTATTTGTGAGCCTAGCTTGCTTTGATGGTAGGGCAAGCCGGGTTCCCCCAACAAGCCCTGGTTCCCATTAACATTTAACCCCTCTCCGACTCTACCTGCACAGAGATCGTGGGAGGAGGTAGCAGTGCTACTCTATCGGTATTTTGAATAAGCAGGTTTAGTTATAGACTGGACAGTAATTTATTAAAACCCCCGGCCAGTCTTTTAATTTTTGAAAGCTGATTCTAAGCCTGAATAGTCCCGTGAATTTACTCGCGTGAGGTCTGGGTAAATACGTTACCTATGTTAGGTGACATGGTAATGATTGTGATCATGATATGGTTCTTATAAATACAAAAACAACTGTATTTAACATTTGTCCACCCAATTCCATAATGTGTACCTACCTAATTTAACTTAACCTAACCCCACGAAAATAAAAGAAAAAATCACGGAAAGTTGTATATTTCTACTCTACTAATTACACAGAACACAAATTTAGGTAGGGTACTGGTATAATTCCTCTGACGTTAATAGACACAAACAAACATATTTCGCAAGTTTTTTTTAATATGTTCTACTTATTTTAACACTACGGCCGCTTTAATATCAACTAGGTTAGCTATGCTGAATTCATTAAAACAACTTTTGTTGGCATAAAACGTTTCGTTCATAAACGTAAACAAACTGTCAGAAACAGTCATCTCACAAACTTGTTCAATTTTTAAAAATATGTTGCACTTATTTTAAAGTGATGCCCCTAGTATATTCGTGTTCTGCATCATTAGTAGAGTATAAATATATCATAATTTTAAATTTTTATTGTGTTTTTCAGAAAAACCCTAAACTAGATAATTACCAACGAAACTTATTAAAATGCTAAATTACCAAATTGCAACCACTTCTGAACAAGGGACTTAATAGCATCTGAATTGAAGACTACTACATTTTAAAATACTATTGTACTAAATGGTAACTTCAAACACAGCCTCACTATGTGTGGTGTGTTTGGACGTTACTGTTTCTTTTTACATAAATACGTACAAATAAAACATTTTAGAAGGAGTGAGGTGAGCAGTTTACCATAATTTATAAAGTGATCAATTAGTGCCTATCAAACCAGCATATCCAAAGGAAGGTGGAGGGGGGAGGGGATACTGTTGCCACTTCTGTACTCGACTGTACATATAGTACAGTTACAAATGTGATAGTATGCCCATTTCAATTATAAAATCCCCCAATCCCTAGTTGCTCTGTACTACAAAGATGCTTTATGTGTTGTTGATGAACAGGCACTAGATATCGCCAAACTACAGAATAGTCCAATGTGTATAATTTTTGGTTACAGCCACCAATATTTCATAACCGGTCTACTCAGATAGTGAAGAAATAACTGAGGTTTCAACTGTTTGTTACTTATGGTTGAAGCATGGTCGCCAGTGTTGACGGCTGGACCCTTGTGGGTTAACCATAGCTGCCTGCGTTTCACTTGAGGCAATCAAGTTTCGGCATAACTGCACGAAAAAACTGATTTATACGTGTAGGAAAAAATGAAAACCATATCTGAATGAAATAGAAATACGTAAACAAATGATTTAGTTGCTAATTTGATGATAATAGTTT
Organism: Clitarchus hookeri; assembly: GCA_002778355.1. NCBI lineage: Eukaryota > Metazoa > Arthropoda > Insecta > Phasmatodea > Phasmatidae > Clitarchus > Clitarchus hookeri. The sequence continues at coordinate 337,654 of NQII01001490.1, read as the reverse complement.
CAAAAACCACTAAGTTGATATTTCGGCAAACTTATTTTGTTGCGACGTTAATCTTAAATAACTATAATATATTACTGTTTACAGAGCTAATTTTTGGTTATATTAAAGGTTTTGGGTATTTGTATAGAATAGCGGCGTTTCTGAAGGAAACATAGTACACCCACAAAAGTAACAAAAATGGGCTTTGCAAAGCCTACCTTTGTAATATTAACGAGGGCGTAATAGTAAAATATGTAGAACGTAGTAAATAAAATAGATAAAATATGAGTAGTTCGGCCGCTTTGTTTACGTCGGACGCCATGTTGAATAGCTATGTAATGCTTTCCTGAGGATGTGTAGACGTTGACCGTAGTATGGTTGCCCGGTATATGGAATGCTGTGCAGTTAGCGGTGAGTAAAGTATTGTGCACGCGTGGTTTGTGACATACAAACTTGACCATGTGAGGACTTGTGATTGAAGAATCGAGGGTGCTAGTGCGAGTAATTCTGTGCGCTTGCCAGTTTATTGAATTAACATTGTTTTGGCCACCACTGTTTGATTATTTAGTACATCAAGGTGTGTTGTCGAGTGAGGTATGGTGCCACCCATGCTGGACAGTAGTTGAATTGGCCGAGGACACACCACCTACTTAGGTGAGTAAATTTGCATACGTCTGCTGTGTTGTATTATGTGTGGTATATTTATATAAAGGATATTTCAATTGTATTCACATATGAAAATATAACTGGAGAGTAGATATTTTCCACACATTTTACCCCGCAATTTCCCTGAACTTCATGGCCCTTTCCAGTATCTCATTTATGGTTTGTATTGGTTTATAGTGTGCATGTATTTAAATATAAAAAACCCAAGCCAATGCAACCTAACTTAACTTAATGTATTGTAACCTAAACTAACGTTTCATAATGTTAGGTTAGGTTTTGTTACGTTAAGTTAGGAAGTATGTATATATATATATATATGTATGTATAACGGTAACATTCATATTTTACACACCTTTTTACACCACAATTTGCCTGATCTTCATAGCCCGCCCCACTATCATGTTAGTGGTTTGTATTGATAAACGTTAATATCACTAATATATTCGTGTTCTGTGTAATTAGTAAAGTGGAATAATACCATTTTCTGTAATTTTTTCTTTCATTTTCGAAAACCCCTATTCATGCTATCTAATAAGGGAATTTATTAGTTCCACTCCGGTTTAATAGTTTTTTTTACAATGTAAGCCACAATGTTATATCACTAACTGTAGTAGATATATATTTAATTAATCTTGTGTTATTAAAACCACAGATAGGTTGTAAGAGTTATTGCTGACAAAAAAAATTTTGGTTCTTCATTCCCTATTTTTTTCAGAAATCTAACTGGTAATTACCCAGTTTAGCGGCTTTTCTGAACGAAACGTCCTAGACCAACAAAAGTAGCATTGGGTTCTGCACAGCTTACCTTGTTCATATTTAAGAGGGGGTCATCTTAAAATAAGTAGTATAGTACGTATCAAATAAAATAGTTTAAAATACCAGTAATCCACTACTTTGTTTACTGCAGGTGCCATGCTTTGTGGTGACGTCATGATTCCCGTTGTTACCCTATTGGCTTCTGAGTAATTTACGTCACAACGATGCATTGTTAACTGAAAATTTTGAAATATTTCAGTAGCCATTGCGCCTTTGCCGGCATTAGTTGTGACGTCCTAATCCGGCGGATTTAAAACGGAGAAAGCAAGATAGAGTGCTTTTGTGAGTTATATAAGCCCATTAACGAGTGTTTCAGTGCGTAATATTCGGCTATGAACTAGTTAGTCAGGGGTTATATTCATGTATGTGGCATGTTAGTGGAACATGGTGTTTCGTCGAGTGAGGTAAGGTTGAATTGGCCGTTGACAGAGGAATACAACCAGCTGCCTACCTAGGTGAGTTAATTGATATTCTTTTGGTGTGTTTTACGGTTCCCTAAAATTCTAAATGCGTAGTTTAGTGTAAAAACGCAAAATCCCATGTTTGTTTATAACCCTCAAATCCTAGGTTAGTTTAAAACCCTCAAAACCTAGGTTAGTTTAAAATGCTCAAATCTTAAGTTAGTTAAAAACCCTAAAATCCTAGGTTAGTTTAAAACCCAAAAAGCCTAGGTTACTGTAAATCCCTAAAATCTTAGGTTAGTTTGATACCCTATCATTCTTGAACATTTGTCCTTTATAAATTTGCAAAATCTAATTCTGTGACTAGTGTCATGATTCAGTTGCCACTGATTGTTCACATACTTTTGTTTCAAGTGATAATAATTATACTTGCACTTTTTTTAATACGGCATAGTAATATGAATAAGCGACTATTATATGACATTCGGAAATAAACCGGTTTTAATACTACGAGACAACTGCACTTAAATCGCGCATGCCGAGCCATGTAAATTTGAATTTCCCGGGTATTCATCAGTTCATGGCGGTAGAAGCGCTATTGTAGCGTGTCTCGATCGTTGGCAACAGTAAAATGCTCCAGTTTTCCTTACTGTCCTTCCATAATATTCGCTGGTGGTCTTCCAGTCACCGTGGTTCAATGGGTTATTGCGGGACCAGTACTTGGATCGGTGACCGACCGAAGAGCGCCACGGACCCGAAGGCACTAATCAAACACTAGGTATGACCACTAGGTTAGACAGGACGTGAGGTTAATACATCCAGCCTATCCCAGTCTGGGACACCAGCCACAAACATATGTAGTTTATATACCCGGCCCAGTGTGATTGTGGCACGGCCTCCAGAAGATGCGAAACATGCGTGGCAAAGCTCATCCCATCTTATTCCTCACTTTGTGCATCAAATTACAAACAATATCATTAACAGTTAAGCTATGTTTTGGCGTACCTTAATTAATATTTCATTGCAATCTTGCTCTAATTTTATTGGAAACTCCCCCACCAAATCCATTTCAGAGGACGAGGCTCAAATACTTGACAGAAACATAAACACTTCACTTCACTTCTTCACTAAACTTAAATATAATGAGCGTAGGAGCAAAGCCTATAAACCTAGAAATAAAATAATATAGGGAACATAACTCAAATTCTGTTTTAACTTTTTTGAAGTAACACTGGCCTCGGTGCGGGGGCCACAGCCATAGATGACGATCCCAAACAAAATACGCAAACAAGACGACAAAATCATAATAAGACAAAATATCTCAAAATCGAAAGTCTATTTGACATCCGCTAAACGGCCAAAATGGATTGGAAAGATGGTATAAACAAACCGCAGGAAAACTATGTACCATAGAGTTTGAATGTTTGTTTATTTATAATTGTGCTAATATAAAAACAACATGATTATTTCATATTGTAGTATAACTGCACGAAATAATGAAATGATTTTAAAAATCCTTTAATTGAGTGCTCAGAAATAGTAAAGATAAATATTTAATAGTCAATAGTGTAGACTCTAGTAACAGCAAATTTGACATATATTATGATATTCTGGCTTTAAACCACAATGTTGGATGCAAATACTCCTCAGTTTAATATGGGGTAATTATTAAGTTTAGGGTCTCTTCTGTTTAAAAAAAAAAACCAAAAGTGGTATATTTCCACTCTACTAATTACGCAGAACAAGAATATACTTGGGGCGTGTGTTTAAAATAAGTTGAACATATTTTAAAAAATTGAACAAATTTGCGAAATGAGAAGGTCAGCAAGTTTGTTTACGGTTCTGAACTCAATGTCCTAAACCAACAAACATTGCATTAATGTATTCAGTACAGCTTACCTAGTTGATTTTGAAGATGTCATACTGATAAAATACTTAAACATATTAAAAATAATCGCTACATGTACGAATAACTGAGTTTGATTATGTTGATTAACATGTGCTGCCATTATTAATAGCTGCGCAATGCATATTTCACGCAATCTAGCGGAGTCAGGTGTCATCACCGGCCTTATGTTAGTATGCCAGTGTCTGGTGACAGGGGCGGATCGCGGAGTATATGGTGGTGCTGCGTTTGTGTGTGTTGTACAAACCCTACCGAGTGAAGACTTGTGATTGAAGAATGGAGAGTATTATAGCGAGTGGTTCTGTGCGTGATAGGCGCCTATGTGGAGGGTGTTGTCTGGACGTATTCGAATTTGCAGAATTAACGATGGTTTGGTCACTTCTATTTGATTTTTTGGTAGATCATGGGGTATTGTCAAATTAGGTAAGGTATGACAAATGCCTGACGGTAATTGAATTGGCCGAGGACAGCTAATTATTTCGCTGTCAATGGTCTGTTAGGACCAGTGTCGGTAAGAAAAACAAGAAGGTACTTTTTACGACACATGGTTTGGGAAAGTCATTTATCAATTCAAATTATTTGCAAGATTACATATTTGTATTTAAATATTCCACATCCTCGCACCAAATATATTATTCGTATGTCATGTTAGTTTGCCTACCATCGTGGATTGGTTGGCCTTTTGTCGCGAGGTGAAGGTTAAAACGTGTATGCGTGAGACTAGGCGTAAGATAGGGAGGGTGAGTTCATACATGAAAATAGATGAGGCTAAGTTTGGAAAACGTAAATATAATAGGGGTCGAAATGTCCAGGGGCAGTGGGTTATGGTGGGATCGAGAGGAGTACAAATATTACATTTCTTGATTCTGTAGTTGACCGAAATAGCAAAACGCTCCTGAAAGTAATCACGCAATACATAGAGCCTGGAACGACAATTATAAGTCACTGTTGGCGCGCTTATAATTGTCTTTCAGAGCATGGCTATGAGCATCTTCGGGTCAATCATAGCATGCATTTTGTTGATCCCACTACAGGTGCGAACACCCAAAGAATAGAACTTGTGTGGCGTGACATGAGGCACAGTCTTCCCCAGTACGGCTGGAGAACGCTGCATTTCTTGGGGTATCTGACGGAGTTTATGTTTCGTCGCCGGAACCCCGACGAACGCGGACGTATACATCATTTCCTACTCGCTGCGGGACAACTTTATCCACCACCTAACTAGATGAGTACATCTTCAATTGGTATATAGCATAATTAATTATTATGTAGAGACATTTCTTTCACCACAAAGTGCTATATTTCCACTCTACTAATTTTGCAGAACACGAATATACTAGGGGCATTAACGTACAACTAATTTCTTAATATGTACCCACCTATCCTAACAGAACCTAACCCCACGATAGGAGAAACACTATTTTACATTTTAAAACTAACATAGGGTTTTTGGATTGTCAACCGACCTAAGTTAGATTAACACCTTAACATCCAAGGTTAGTTTAAAAATGTAAAATAGTGAGTCTCCCATCGTGGGGTAAGGTTCTGTTAGGTTAGGTAAGGGAGACATATTCAGAAATTAGTCGGACAATAATGCCCCTAGTATATTCTTGTTACATATGATTAGTAGAGTGGAAAAATACCACTTTTTGGAGTTTTTTTTTACAGAAAAGCCCCTAAACTTAATAATTATCTAATATGGATTAACACTGGAGACCAACCTGAAAAGTATATCTTTGATGTGGACCACTCCTGCATGGTGTGGCATAGCCACTGTCAACACATGTTTGGCCCCAAGAGGCTGCACCAGTGCAGCCAACCAAACACACACATTGTGTGTCCCGATGCATGTCCACATCGTTCATTTGGGGACCAAGTGCCTGTGGTGTCCCTAGAAATATGTGTAAATAGGATAGGAATAAGGTGTTAGAATGTGTATTAAATAGCATTAGAATGTATTACCCATGGGCAAATGTTCGTGAAATTGTCCCTTAGGGGATTGCGAAGTAATCGCAGACTAACTACATGCCACATGCATGTTTAATGAGGAGCAGAGTAGCAAGGCAAGGGTATTTGAAGTATTCTATATTATTTTCCGAGCACAATTGTGTCTCTAATGAAGCCAATTAGTGATGTTGGAAATAATTAGACATTCTTTCAACCTGAATCTTTTGGTCATAGAGTCCCCAAAAACTTAACAGACATAAATTTCCGACTTGCTCTGCAAGGCACCATATAATCATGTTTGTGTCTAAATTAGTGCTTAAGAAAGAACTCTGAACTCTTCTCAAGCTAAGGAATGTCAATCCCGAATGTTGATGGGTCCTACTGTCTGTATTTTTTATGTGTTTATGTAATAAGGACAACAAATTAAAACACATCATGGGGTGGCGCGAGCTATCGGCGAAGACATGGGTCGCCTATGCTACCCACAGGAGTCTGATTCCAAAGGTATTAGGTGGATGCACGTGCGGCGCATCGCTTGGGACTTTCATACTTCGTTCTGAACACTTTACTGCAATAGGTCAATGTAATGTACTAGAGCTTTTATTTAGTTTACCAAAAGTCTTCCACCCATTTGGAGCACCCCTCCGTAAGCCCGATTTACCGACCCCAGAGGTTTAATTTATATTGTAAGTTTTCACACTATTCTTGGTATTTTTGTACAGTAATGTATGCTGGCAGGCATTGTGAGTCAGGTCCGCATTAATCTGCATTGTATGCAAGTATCTGTGTACATTATTAAACAATAGTATTTGTGATTGCTCTTTTAATGTTGTATTTTGGGCCCTGACCCTATCCAGGAAGTTATCGACGCCTCAAGAAGGCATCCTTTATTTATAAGGTAAAAGGTAATAGGTGTGCTGGGGAGCCTGAATACCCTGGCTTTATTAAATTCGTCTGTAAATGTTAACTATGTGTATCTGTGGATAAAGCCACGTGATCGTTCGGCCCACGATCCTGAGAACTGTGACTTCGTGCTCACACAGTGAGCTGGTACTCATTCTATTCGAAATAGGAATATTGTGCAATATACTGATTTTTCTTAACACAGCCGTCGAACGACGTCCGCATTACTATCCACAATGCTCAGGTCACATTAAATGGTGCCCAATGTGGGGTGCCAAAAACTATACGTTGATGATGGGGAATGCAGAGTCATAGACTACCGTAGCACGCAGTTTGTCCCACGTGAACACAACTACGTGAACAAGAGGGAATGCTTGGCTGTCGTAAGGGCACTAAAAACTACTGGCAATACCTAGAGTACCAAGGAATCACACTGGGATAAGACAATTGTTGTTAAATGTGGCAGCATATACTTCATTTTATATAAGTTTGCCAGATTCTGACAGTCAGTGAGTGGCACTTGACGTATACAAAACAAACAAAGTGCCATTTACAAAATCCTGTATCAGCTGATACACAAACGAGAAAACATTTTATATTACACAGAATATTCTGAGTGCACTGCCGACACCAATAAGACAAGCAGAAAATACGTGATTAGAAAGGGTCCCTTGATTAAATAATACATTTCATTTTACGTAGTCATAAAACAGCGGTTTTTAGCCCCAGGCGCAGTGTGCCAAAGAACAGCTGGCCAATGGGCGCGTAGTGGGTAAAATGCCTGAAGACCTGAACTGCAAGGGAAGAGGGGATCTGACGAACATACTTCCCCGAGGAGGGACGAACGTTCTTCCTGGAACACTCGCACACCAGTAGCCTGGTGGGACAACCGGGAGTAGCGAAAACTAAGCGGAACATACTAGTCCACATTTTCTGGCCAGGGCTCACCCGAAACAAGTGCGGGACTTTGTTCATGTATGCAAAACATGTAACCGCCTGAAAAAGCGCCAATAGGGTTACTCAACAGCAACCCATGTACCGGAGAAACCCTTCGATACCATGGCCTAGGACCTGATGGGTCCATATCCTCGCACCCCAAATAGAAAGAGATTTTTCTTGGTTGTGACGGATTTGTACACCTTATGGTGCGACGCTTATCCCCTCTCGAGTTCATGCCTCAAAAATGAAGCGGGAGCATTGCAGAATGATTTCTTAGGCCACTGAGGTTACCGATAGGTAATCATCTTTGACAACGGATTGTAGTTCAGCGGATGGCGGAAACTCTGCACCAAGTGGTGGGCAGTAACACACACAGTGATGGCATGCCACCTCCAACACGAATCCCACAGCACAAAACAACCAAGAAATAAAGGCACAGTTCCGGCTTCGCATGTGGGATGACCACACTACCCGGGGCACCCAAGTCCGAAAGATACTCTTCTGCCTTTGAAACTGACAGAATGAAACCACAGGCCCATCGCCCATAGAATTATTAAACGGACATGGTCTGGCATGACCAGGGAAATATGCATACCCACAACTCACCTCGAATTCAGGACCTGCAGAAACGGACACACAAGAAGGTCACCACAAGCAGAGGTTCGAACGGGCCAGGGAAATAGAGGAAGGGTACCTCCAACAGTGGCTGCCAGTAACCACACAGCCCCTAAAAGACCTTAAAATTGCACAACATGTCCCCATACACGAACACCAGTAGTTGGCCGACCGCACCAATTTCAGTGCAGGGTTTGCCCCTCATCCTTCAGAACAATGAAGTGGACACCACACAGATTTACGAAGGGTGGGTAAGAACAACTACATCATCCAGATAGGTGGACGAAGGCAAGTAAAATTCCATAGTGACTACCTAAGGACAGTGCCGACACCTGGCGCCGCGGCACCCCAATTTAAAACCATTAATATGCAACATACCGAAGTAGTCCCGGCCGATACAGGATTACAATCACTGACATCAGCTCGATGGTGGCAGGAGCACCAACCTGCCGAGCAAGTGTCGAACCAGCAGACCGACTCCGCCGAACCAGTAAGATATCACCTGCCAAGAGTAAATTAAATCGACACCAGTTGGCATGAAACCCTGCAGCAGGGTTATACAGCTCTTTACTATTCATCTCGTCTAGACAGCTGCTCTCACAACCGAGGCACTACTCAATCACCTGCTGCACCACATGGCCTAGAGCCACCCCTGCCCATCATGACCGTGGCCTCATGGAAGAGAGGGCATTAGACGTAGACAACACCTGCATGGTCTGGCACAGCGCCTGTTATCACGTCATCGGCCCAAAGTCACTGCACCAGTGCTGCCTGCGGAACACTTACGTCGTGCGTCCGCATCATTCACTTGAGAATCGGACTTGACCCAATACCGAGTGCCTGTGATGTCTGTAGAAAGATATGTGTAATTAGGATAGAAATCAAGTGTAAGACTGTGTAGTAAATAGCATTCGAAAATATCGTACATGGACAAATGTTCAAGAAATTCGCCCTTAGAGGATTGCGAAGTATATGCACACCCTGTGAATTCATTTAAGGTAGCATTGCTAGGGTATTTGAAGTATTCTATATAATTTTCTGTGTGCAATTGTGTGTCTGATCAAGGCAATTAGTGGCATGGGAACTAAATTAGTCTTTATTTCAACTTGACCTATCTGGTCGTACTGTGCCCCGAAAATTAACAGACCTACATTTCCCACGTAATCTGCAAGGCACCACATAATCATGTTTTTATTCAAATTAGTGCTTATTTAAGAACTCTTAAGTCTCTACAGAATTAAGAAATCACACTCGGAATGTTTCAATGTTTTATGTGTATATGTCTGAAGTTCTATGCTAATGAAATTACCTCGCACAGTGGAGCTAGCTCTCTGCAAGGAAGCCACTAGCGCGCATTATCTCTGCCATTCTGATTCCACGGGTCTTATTTTATTCATGCGCTTCACATCGCGGGGGTATTTCATACTTCGTTCTAAACACTTAACTGCATTAGGTTAACGTAATTTACAGGAATTTTTATTAAGATTACCAACGGTGTTCCCTGTGTTCGCAGCTACCCTCTGTAAGGTCAATTTATCGCCTCCTGAGATTTTATTGCGATATGTTTTTTTCATGCCATTTCCAGCCTTTTTTGTAAAGTAATGGCTGCTGGTAGGCCATGTGAGTCAGGTCCGCTTTAATTTGCATTGTATACATGTAACTATGAACACTATTCGGCAATACAATTTACTTTAGTTGATCGAAACTTGCGAATTCTCATTTAGTTTTGTATTTCGGACCCTCACTCTATCCTGGAAGTCATCGATGTATCAAGGAGGTATTCTTACTTCATAAGGCATGCATTCATAATACTAAGGTGTGCTGGGGATCCTGAATACACCGGCTATAAATTACATTTTCCTGTAAATTTGTACCGTGTCAAGGGATACAGCCACGTGGTCATTCGTCCCACGATCCTGAGAACTGTGACTTCATTCTCACCCAGTGACCTGGCGCCCATTCTATTCGAAATAGGAATATTGTATAATATTCTGACTTTACGTAACATAGACGCCTAACGATGTCAGCATTACTATCCCCGACCATTTACTTACTTAACGTTAAAGTGCACGTAACTCTAACATGTACGCAATGTAAGACCTAGTCTTTAAATGCATGGTAGGTTAGTTATAGAGACAGAATTTGCAAATATTTACACACTGCAAGTATTCATGTACAAACATGTGCTGATAACATTTCACTATACACACCATAATTGTGCAATTTATCTTCCACATATCCACGATATATACTGGTACTCTAAACACTTTAAATTTCGGCATTGCGCACCTCTGGACTTTCATGGCCCAAATTGTATGCACTTTCACCCATTATTATTAACTATCTTTCGTCGCCCAATAAATCAACAATAAATTTAAGACACGTTTACCTGCCAAATTCACATTACACAAATGCAAAAAGAACCAGCGGCTTGGTATGGCATCACAACTAAGGCCTTGTCCACCATAGCCCGTCTGTGGTCAAATAGTCGCCGGACCTATTTCGTCTGCCGCCTCATGTCCTAATATGTGTGTCTACAATAACTTTTTCTGATGCTAAACTTTCGGATACTGGCACCAGAGTACATCAAATTAGATGCCCTCCGAAGACTAGGCAGTGTCTCAATTCCCTTCAAGTACATATATGTCTACACTATGCCCCGCCACTGATGCCAATACATATATACTAACGCATTCCCAATTCCTTTAAAGTTCATACAGCTTCTGTACTTGCCAAGTACACGATGTTGCAAGTATGCTGGGCGAATTTGCGTACTTGCGGCATTCGCCATTTTAATTTTTATACTTCATATACATAACCTATGATGAGAATGTTTTGTGGATTTACTTACCCGCCATCTTATTGCTTTACGATGCAACCAATAGGCAACAATATTCCGTTGTTTATTATAACCGAAGTTTCACATAACAAATTCTTTACTGTTATATTTTGCAAATCCCCCTCCAAACCAAAAAGACAACCAACGTGGAACACATATTCTTTATCTATAACAAAACCCATAGAGTTGTTAGGTCACAAATGACAAAACACCTATTTATTATATAGTATTTCGTGTTATTTAAAGCCAGGTTGTGCGACCACCCAAGTACAACCAGTCAAACCCCTCCTAATAATCAGGGAAAGTACGAATATGTAAATACTTAACAAGAATGTACAAACAATTGAGACACAGGCCAAAATTTTCTACACTGAACTAGAGACCACTCTAATCGGCACATCATTTAATTGTATGTAATTAGTCTTAAATATTGATAAGCATTTCTAACTTTTTTTTATATCCTTATACAATTACAGTTATGCGAATGACTGCTTGATTTTGCTTTAATTTAACTTAATTTGGAATTTTTGGCTCTAGACAGAACATTTTTTAATTTAAATTTTTTTAAAGGTTCATTTTTCCGTATGCGAGTTAAAGGTTATGCATTTCAACAAATAGCGAGTTTTCTACGTTCAATCTTATGCTTTGTTAACAGTATGCCATAAGAACTTATACTGTTTGCGAGTGATGGAGTCTATTTTATAAAGATAAACAAGGTAATTAGTTTTGTTAAACTTAATAGTTTTTAGTCAAAGAGACACACCCAACACACATTTTTACATTGTTTAAAACTGGCCATTGCACAGAGGATACAAAACAAGGAGGTAACTAGATATAATCGATTTTACAATGTTTAGTTATCAAAATTTATCCAAATGTCAAAATTATATATTTTTCAATATTTCAACAGCGAGCGATATAAAATAACCATAACAAACATCTTGGAACACCTATGTGCATGCATTGCGGACGAAAGTAGAAGTTTGCGAACGATCCTGGTACATTAGATGCGTTCCACAATAGCATGCACGCGAATACAGATCAAGGAAGGAGATTCATAACACACTCGGTTTTAATCTACAATGTCAAACATGCAGTCATGGATAACGTAGAAATACATGTAAGAAATCTGAGCATTTCCCAACTATTCTGTGTCCATGAATCCATGTAGCATATACGAATCGAGTATTTGGTTTGTTGTTATTAGTTTTCGAGGCTATTCAGCTATACATGGCGACGTGGTCTAGGCGACCAAGGGCTGGGGAAATGTATAATTGCCCGGCACCATATCTTAGAGGAGCGTTAGTGATGTGAGTCATTCGGTCGACAACCTAGGGGACCCTGGGTGCCTCAGTCATTTTAAAGATGAAGTTTTCACGAACTTAATATTACACTACTTACATATGTTTACCATATGGTGAGACTGTAGGCCTCTCGTATGCCTTTAATATGTAAGAAAATTGTGGGTGGTAATACAAGAGGTGTAGCGCCCTGTGTGCCCTGGTCAATGAATAAACTCACTGATTTTTGTAAAGCTGTTTACTAACATACTCGATTACATGTTCAAGAGGTGTACATGTGAATATTAAAAGAAACGGACCCAGCACTTACAGCCTGCCAGTTACCCTGGCTTGAAAATGACCTAAGTGAGCTTGGTGGTTATGGTTGTGTGGTAGCGTTAAGCTTTCTGGTAAGAGTGCAGGTGGTTCTCCCCCTGGTACAGAAAAGAATATATATCAAATGTTCTGGTTAATTAAGTTACTATTGAAGTGAAGTGATATCAGCATAAATGATAGTACCAAGGGGGCTCGTGGGAGCAGACGCCCTCGCTGCCAGCCTAACTCGTGTGCTGAAGTGAACTGAACGAGTAGCGTCGGCTTCCATCAAAAGTGGCATGAACCAATGTCAAACACAAAGTGGTAAGACATGATATAAGCACTATATAACATTATTGTAATGACGAAAAATTATATAAATTAAATGAAACACATTGGTAACACCCCCATTTATTTACAAATGTTTGTTAAGATCAATGATGTGAAGTTGACGCAGAGTGTCACCGCACTAAATGAAATGTTACCATGGTGGAGACCTTTATAGGCAACCTTTCTTTATGAAATCACGATTGCACTCCTATAAATAGACATTGAATACACTATGACACTTCCTTGTGGGAAGTGTATGCATTACAAATCCTGTGACATGTTAGTATTTCACTGGCTACAGTGTTGCCAGGTGGCTGTCTCCTGTAGAAATGGACAAGTCCATCTGGGCAAAGGTGTGTGGGTTGTCATTATCGATGACTCTAAATACAATAAAACCCACCCCTGACTGCAGTTTTGAATGATATGAAGTTGTCGGCTAGGTATAGAAAACTGCTGCGGACAATTGTTTGCACTTTGGGGCACTTGGTACTTCAGATTTGTCATACAAGTCTGTTGACGCCTCTTGGTGGTGCGTTATGTCGTATGTCATGGCGCGAGCTTCTACGAAGTAACGACCAATGGCCCATGCGCCCAACGGCTGTGGCTTTGGGGTAATCACAATTTCGGAGGGCCTACTAATTTATTTCAAGAGTTACCTCTGGTAAAAAATAAATTAGGACGATCTATTGAGTCGCATAGTACCTCTTGGCAAAAAGTGCAAGTTCCGTTCTTGTCAACCTGCACTATGCTCTCTTGGCCTGATGATGCTTGTGCCGTCCGGTGCAGTTGCTGTGACTGCGACAGTCAGAGTGGGCACAAGGAGTTCGTGGATGCTGGTTAATGTCAATGGTAACAAGTGCTTCGATTTGCAGTGGTGATTAAAATGTTAAGTCATTACAATCAGCAGTTGGGCGTCCACAGACCAGCTATTATAGACAAGGCCTAATGATGTTCATTGCAGCCAAGTTTCTGTCTTGTTCTGTGACTACTATCAGGCAACCAATAGCAGAGTAGTTTTTTATTTACACTTGCCTACAACTGCTACTTAACAACGAGCATATATCATCATGCTACTGAACCTCCAATTGCAGCGAAGCTTGTCTTGGGAACTTCGACTGCAATCAGGCAGCCAATAGAAGATCAGTTCTTATACCTGTGACTAACAAATGCTCACTTTTTTTCCTGTGGCTGACCGCCTTAAATCATTGCTGGATTCGCTCCTCTGAAGCCATCGCCTCACCGACAGAGAGCAGCTTATTTATTGCCGCCAAAATTAGACATTACACAGCTTGTGAAGATCTGGCAATGTTCCAACTACCACCTTTTGTTTCCAAAATGTGACGTGACATGTTTTTTCTACAAAATATATCTCCTGCAGAAAGGACGAAATTACAGAACTTAGGGCAGGCCTACACTAGTTCAAAGAATGTCTTGGTGCTTGCAAAGTAACCGCCTATGGTAGAGCTAACATGTAAATGTAATTCCAGCTGTAAGACTTTAAACTTTGCTTAAAGACTAAAACTCATTAATTACTTGTATAAAGTGAACTTAGAACATCAGCAAATGTATTAACTATCATAGGCTCGTGTAAAACATGTTGAAAGAAGGCATAAAGGAAAAATATGACGACCGAAGTAAGAATAGGAGACAAGCCATAGTTATTTACACGGTGCCAAAAGGGGAGGGTGATAAAGATAAAATTGGTTAGAATACAGTGTAAAGTTTTCGGTTTAAACCATATACATGTACAATCTGAAGACAACACGAGTACATTTATACACTGAAAAAAAGAAAACAAAAAATTGAAAATATTCCGAATCTGATGAGAATAATGTTATCAACCATATCCATTCCATATCCTGGGACGTCAGTCGTTACCGAGGAAACTAGAGGGAGACGTGTGACTCGACCTGCCTAGGAGCGATTTTGGTACCTGCCTGCGGTGATGTTTTTCGAGGTACTGGCTGGCTCGCGATGTCTGAAGCTGAACACAAGAAGTGTGTGTGTGAATAGTTTTGTAGTGTATTTGTCAACACCTACATGAAAGTTTCAACATAGTCTTGTTTCACGTCCAGAACAAAACTTGCGAAGCTAAATTATGCACCATTTGTGTGGAACACATCCACGTCACATTTACAAACTCCCAGTCGGAAAAAGCGTAGTGAATATAACAATTTTTATATATGCCTCGAACAAGTGAAACACAAGTGTTAGAACCGTTTCTGCTTGCTGTCGACACCAAGGAAAATGAAATGTGAATTTAAAAAATGCAGTTCCTAATTTGTTGCTACATAAATCAATTTCAAACCAGATACATCAGAAAAGGAATGGTTCGTTAAGGAACAGAACTGAGAAAAAACACATCTGTTAATATGACTCTCAAAACAGTGCATAAACAGATAATTGCATTTCATGAGCAATACATGCTGTAACGATGCAATATTATCAAGGTTCTAGCCATTGTTCATTTTCTTTTTTTTTTAGCAGAGCTTGTTAAATACTATGGGGATTTGAAATTATAGCAGTGGCAGTTTGTTTATCATGGTAGTTCATTTATCGGGCATCCATTTGCCGTTTCTGAAATCATAGCTTTGTTGTGCGTCAGCATTAGTAACATAAGTTTTCCGAACTACGTCAACAGTTTGTGTTCAAGAAGGTTTTGATCATCTTTTACCGACGACACAGTTCAGTATGGCGTGGCGACACACACCTTACACTTATTTGGTGATGGTTAGTGGCACCCTGAGGTGAGGAGTGGGGATAGCCACGAGCAACAAATACTCCATGTGCATAAGGCTGATTAGCTGTCAATAACCAGTGGTAGACAACCAGCCCCCACACTGGCAACTTTAACCTGCTCGTTTTTCTCAGCCGGTGTGGGAGGTCGCTTAGTTCCTGTGGCGATGCCATCTTTAAAGATGTGAATAATCAATAAACCACTATGGCTCTGCTAGTTTTTTTTGTTTATCTGTGAAACCTGTTCGTACTTGGCATATCTGATTGTATTGTAATTATTTCATGTGATTGATAAATAAAAGTACAGGAACAAATAAGCAGGAACTTTACTATTTTCATTGGCGACTTTTTAGAGTTTCATGTTACTACCAACTGATCTAACAGAGTTGTAAATTCCATTCCACAATCCTTGACCTGGAATGTTACAAATATGGCAGCCCTAATGCAGGGCTGCAACATTACAATGCATTACTGCTCATTACTAAAACTAAATTTCAGTTACAATAATAAGGGACTTATGTAACCATTAATATTGTTACAGGTGCCAGAGGAGGAGTTTGCAAGGGATGAAAGTCTTAATAAAAATAAAAGAACTAAATTTGATTTTAATTTAATTGTACAGCTACTACAACTTTCTATCTCCCCTAGTTCTCTTATTATTCTCAGTGCGTGCAGCATTTAATGTCTATCTTAACTGTAATTAAAGTCCTTCTCAATGTCTCTGTATTGGCTATAGCCACTTGATTCACAATCATTCTTAACACGTGTTGAGTCAGTCTGTTGCCACCATTTGAAATGTCATACACTTATGCATCCAGTTCAATAGTCCTGCCTACTAGTTGCACACTTCACTGCACCGAAGCTCGCAGTCCACAAATTTTACTCCCGCTCGTCACTTCCATTACCTCTCGTCGCTCTACTGACTCATTGTCTATCGCTTCAGGTTGCACATTCGCCATAACTCCCAACTCTCAAAAACTGTCGGCTCGGAGGATTGTTGCACTTAAATAATCTCAGTCGCCTAAATCTGGAATGTTCGTTGCACCCTGAGTCACGCTGTGGGAAACTAAGACATTTAACCAGAACATTCCTTCAGATAAACACACTAATTAAATCTGCTCAGGAATGTGTGACACACAGTAGGCTAATCGCGGCGGCACACAATGACTTACCTTTGTGACTCGCCGCCCGCATATTGCATAACTCTGACATTGGCACACTCTTTTGCTCTTGTGAACCGGACGCCGAAGTGAATGCAATGCAGACCAGCGACATGTAACAATATTTTAGCAAAATCATCATAAAATGTTAGCGAAAGGATTGAAAAATTTAAGTTTATTAAGCAGGCAATTTTAGAAAAAATCGAATTGCTCATGCGTTTTCTCCAGTTAATTGGTTAAGAGCTAAATAAGTTTATAAAGCACAAAAACATTTTCATTGGAACTTATTGGAAAGGGTTTTACTATAATCTGCTGCACAAACAAATGCATACTTATCAAACTTATCAGCTGTTGTTAGGCTTGCGTAGATTGTTTCGCACCTTGAATATTTACACAAAGTGTTACAGTCTCTGTAATGCTATTACATTTCAGATGCCACAGTTCACAAATTGTCACGTACAGGCAAATTACACATGCTTATGCACACTTATCTCTTGAAACCATCACATTGCTATTTATGACTTATAATAGCAAATACTGTCATGCAGCTCATTTTGCTCTTTTTTTTTAAACTTGGGGTAGTTATGGAGTAACATTATTCAAGAAACGCTGTGTATAGTAAAAGTATAAATAATTGCAAACAATAGTAAAAACCTTGATGCTTAAATTAACCGATTAACAACAATAAATATAATTAACACTTATTTACAATTGCATGTAGCATAAAAAAAATTATATCTTTGTGCTGTAGCTTGAACTGGCAGCACAAGCGCCTTTTCCCCGTCCAAGTGGATAGAGTGTCATTCCTTTCCATTACAAACTTCCGCCCAACATTAGACTTGTTATAACAAAAACATTCAATTTCATACAATTTTATTGTGGAACTTGTCTAAACAGCACAATCTAATTTTTTTTGTATAGCTGGGGTAAATATGTCAGATAAATACATTACCTTAAATTCTAACACCTTTCTCCGTAGAAAGACTTTGCTCAAGCTATTAAGATGTGTAACTGGTTTTTTGTAGGCAGCATTAGTATTGCCTTTGACGTACATGCAGCGCTACTCCCCCCCCCCTTCCTGGCACATCTGCTGCACTGTATGCTCATTGACAACACACGCTCTTGCCGTCAAACTGTTCATTTGTTTTAAATTTATACTTTCATGAAATTATTTGATAATTGAGTATATAAAATAAATGCACACTAAATATTATATGTCAAGCTTGTTCGTGAACCATTTTACTTTTGCAGCTACTAGTGCTAGCACAAAGTTTACTTACCGCCACACTTTCAACAAAAAATTTAAATGCAAACAAATGAAAAACAGTATATATCGTTCCAAGCCCATCTCCGTACCGGGGTTAAACACTAGCCAACACTGGGTGGGGTAAGGCAGCTGTGCTATGGATTATTTTGTGTCGACTACGTATGAGCACTGTGTTGTAGTTTCCTTCCCAAGCAAAGCGAGCACATTTAGATACACATACAAAATATGGTTTCCTCTCAGATGAAGAATGAATAATATCCTCTGTTCTGAAAATAAGAAATAAGTTTATGTCAGCTGTCTTACACACTCCTAAGTAAAACACAAACTGGTAAGGTTACAGTCTTCGGACTTTCACCTACTTATTCAGCAAAATATGCATATTGCAAAAACCGGCCGAATTTTAATGAAATCTGTCATGATTTTTCAAGTGCATCTGAAAAACATTTTGTTCTGATTGTGTCCACTTTTAACAATCTGAACAAGGCAACAGCGCACTGCAGTGATAGGCTACCGGGGCCAACTAGTGGTAGGAGCGTGGAAGATCAAACGACCTCAAACAGCCAAGAAGTTCTGTGACGGCTGCAGGATACTACATAGCGGTAAATAGCATTTAGGATGCGACATATTCACTAATCAAATCACACAAATAAAAGGAATTTATATGATCTAACTGGTACAATTCACTCATATGGAAGATATTAAATTCAATAATGATATAAATACGAAATATAAGTTTTATTATGTGTGACAAGAATGCAATTTAAAATTGAAGGTAGGAACTCTGAAAAACCATAGGATTAATTGCAGAATGTGTGTTGAAACATTACTGAACTTAAGAAAATATTACTCTTATGATATATTAAATTATTGTGGTCATGAGTAAATTTAAGAATCTCTACACTCACGTAACGGGTGGAAATGAAGGTTACAGAAAAGTAAGATGTGATTATTATATTATTATATAACTGTAATTTCTTATATGGAATGTTGGAAATCTGATGAGAGACTTTGTGGCTGAATGGCAATCACCAAATTGAGGTGAGAATTCGGTAATCCAGGCCTGGAACAGCTTTTTTTTGGTTAAATTTCCTCCTCAAACCTGTGTCGTTCTGGCTTTTGTAGACATCATCACATGAAGAACTTCGGAAGTAGCAATTTCCTCTGAAAAAAACCAACACTTTCCTTTTTTTTTTTTTTTTAAATTACTAGTTAAATTTGTTTTACTTTTCTCTCAAACAATTTTTTTTACTCTTTAAAATTTTTGCAGCATTCTTATTTTAACAAAAATTTATATTATATATTATTCTACTAATATTATAAATGCAAAAGTGTGTTTGTTGGTTTGTCCTTCCACGTACAACGGAGCAACGAAATTACGTGATTTTTGCACAGAGAAAGATAGAGGGCCAGGATATGACATTGGCTACTTTTTATTCCAAAAAAATTTCTTATTCCCACAGGAAAAAAAAAATCATGTCGGTACCATAAGGGGGCACCATAATGGGTACCATAAATATGGTACAAAATAATTTGGTCCATATTTTGCGAAACATAATGTTATTTCATAAGACGATTTCAAAACTTGTACCATAATGGACTCTGCACTACCGGAGCTTACCTTTTGGCATTGAATAAACATGGTTGGGTAGTACTATAATTGGTTCTGCACCACACATCTTATCATTTTGTACGATAATTTTGAATATTCATACCATAATGGACTCTGCACCACCCAAGCCTTCTTTTCGGCCTTGAATGGACGACATGGCTGGGCCGATTGAAGCAGACATTGGTGGCTGGGCTTCTTTTCAAGCCGGCGTTTATCCCAGATCATATTAATGACATCTCTGAATTTCTTGACAAATACCATTATTTCTCCCTATAAGTTTATTACTATAACCATGACACCGGAGCTGCAAGGAGGGAGAGGGAGAGAAGGAGAGAGAGAAAGAGAGAGAGAGAGAAAGAGAAAGAGAGAGAGAAAGAGAGAGAGAGAGAAAGAGAGAGAGAGAGAAAGAGAGAGAGAGAGTGTGTGTGTGTGTCTATATAACCTTGATTAACCAATCAAGTCCGTGGAACCGTGAAGATTATTTACCATACATTCATAAATGTTCAAAGTGACCACCACGAACGGCCCGAATGACATCTACGCGATAATCAAACTCGCTCCACACTCTTTTCAGCATGTCCGGTGTTACGGTTCGGATGGCGTCCATTATTCTTGTTTTGAGGTCGTCAATGTCAGCCGGTAATGGTGGACAAAACACTTAATCCTTTATGTACGTCCATAGAAAAAAATTGCACGGTTTAAGATTCGGGCTTCTTGGGTGCCAGTGAAGAAGAGCCTGGTCACCAGGTGCTCCTCAACCAATCCAGCGTTGCGGCAACATCTCATTCAAAAATCCAAGCACAACTAGGCAACAATGGGGTGGCGCGTCATAAAGGAAACATCAGACCGTCCCCTTTAAATTGACGTGTCGAATGCGAACTGGCTAATCCCTCGCCACCTCAAACTGAGAGTTACGCCAACCAAACCATAATACCGAACATGCTGACAAGAGCGTGGAACGATTTGATTATAGCGTAGAAGATGTCGTTTGGGCCAATCATGATGGTCACATTGAACATTAATGAATGCATGGTAAACAAACTCCACGGTTCCACAGTTATTTGATTGGTCAATCAAGGTTGTAAGATGCTTGGTTTTTATATTATAGACCTACAAAGTTGGGGTATTCTTTTATACTCAACCTGTATATATGTGTGTGTATATATATACACACATAATTATATACATTATACATATATACATGCGCACACACACATAACTGTATAATTTAAATTTTTATAAAACAGAGAAAATGGTAAATTAATTATACAGTAATTCAAATTCAGTATCACTGGACCAAGAGCAAATCTTAAATATGAAACTGAATATAATAGGGAACTGAAATGGAATATAAGTAAAATGCCCTACCGGTTAAATTTTTATTTCTAGTTGGCTTCTCTGCATTGTCTTAATCTTTAGATTTGTGGTTCATATGCATAATAAAAACTTAACAATAAGACTTATGGTGAAGAAGATTCAGTTTGTAATAATTTACATATCTAAGAAAGGAAGGGGGAAAACCCTACATTACCTATATATTTAACAAGTGTTTTTCTATTTACACTGCGAAAGTACAATAAACGTTCTCACATAAATATGATAAAAGAAATAAAACTATAAAGAATAAATGTTTGAGTCATTTAAACAACATTTCCACATCTCCTTTGTTGTGGTCGTCGCCAGGCTTTTAAAGTATCAGCTCGCTGCAATTGGACTGATGATGCCTCGGGATCCATTGCCAGAAGCGTGCAGTCTACCAATGGTATTTGCAGTGTCATGCTGTGTATTCCAGTTTGGCAGCATGTGGATGTTGCGATGACACTACCATCCTTAACAGTGCCCGTGACAATTAGTTTACAGTTGATCACTGCATTCATATAGTATCATATGTCTCTTTACTTGGAAATCAACTGTGCTTCAAACATACTCTGTCGCAGCTAGTGGGATTCAAAATAGGTAGGGCTGCACAGTGATACTGAATATTTGAGAGGGGAAGGCAGAGTGAGCTAATGAACAACATGCAAACGAGACAGTATAGCAATATGCTCTTAAATATTTCCTTAAAGTACATGTAAAAAAATAATAGTCAAAATTGCATAATGAAGAAATAAATGTAATAAAATTCTTGGACTTAACAAAATAGTTTTTGCCAACATCTCACGTCAAGCTTCAAGTAATTATTTTAGTAACATTTTAGTAATAAACATAGACAAATGAACACACAAAAATATTTTTTCTTTGTTATTCATTTAAACAAACATATAATAAGCACTAAATATTCAGGGAAATTCAAATTTCCAATTCATTTACATTTTCATTAAGTACTTACAGTTCTTACCAAAATCAATAATAAATTATATATTTTTTCTTTATCGCTTTAGTATTTAACATTATTCAAAAAGGATGGTGCATCGATAAATCAATTTTACTTCTGCGCCATCCTTTTTAAAAAATAGCGTATTACAATTTTTTTGTTAAAATAATTTTTTGTTGAAAATAAATTATTTTAACATGGTAATTAACGTTCTCATTCCTTACTTATGCTGTACCAATAAAATGTTCCTGCAATTTTATTTTGTGATTTTTAAACCACACATATTTCAACATTACAAATAAGCAAATTAACTAAATAAATTAAACATATTCGTAACATACTTTTCACGAACACAAAAAAGAGCATTTTTCTATTCACATCCACACAGTCATTTGTGCTTATCATACACGTCACAATTAAATCTTCTTTTATTCGTGTGCTGCCAACTTGATGAAGGCATTAATTATTAAGTCATTTATTTTTAATTTAATTTTAAATATAGTGAAAATTGCATAGCTACAAACTTCTAAATGCTTCACTTCACACCTGTAGTAATCACTAACTTGACGACAGCAAAGCAATATAAATATGCGTGCCAGTAGCTCGTTCCACGACTGCCTATAAGGGCTGGCAACCTTGCGGCCCACGTGCGAATGAAGGGTAAGACAACCCCATTTCCCTGCTACACCCACTCCGCGTCCCTGCCACCAGCGTGGGCATGTACTAGCAAGGCCGGACGGGCTGCCTCCGCCGCAGCCCAGCAACGCCGCCCATCCTAGCGCTGTGTAAACTACATACACACATGTTTCTCAGTCGAGGGGATCGGCCTTCGAACGTTGGCAGAATAGAAAGCTCAAAACAATCATAATAAGGTTTCTTTTAAATTGGGAGCTGCTGCGACATTACAAATTGTTTACTTTAATTCACAAATAATTCCAAACCAGGGGGGGGGGGGTTGCAGCCCTATAGCAGGACATACTCCTTTTCACACTACTTGCAATGTTCAAGTTACGACTAACTAACTTCACGCCCCGGTGTGGTGCTCCTGACGAACCCTCACCCTACTGCCGCGTTTGGCTCCAGGTTGCAACTGTCTACTTCCTTCACGTGTCAGGACTTTTAACTCCCCCTCGGCGACACCCCAGATCCTC